>JACEGR010002471.1:0-128400 GCA_014170235.1 Listronotus bonariensis | reverse complement strand
CCAACAGGTACTGAGATTCCCATGCTTAGGATCCTTATCTTGGGCACACTGTATAGTAAAGGCCCAAACGACAAAAATACAAAAATGCAAAAAGATATTAAGTCACTGCTAAAATTTGTTCCTAAAGATTCCCTTGAATTCAACAAACTAAATAACAGAGTACATTTTGAAGACGATATTGAGGGTTTTGGCCCAGTTGGTGACTTTGATTTTGAGGAAGAAGACGCTTAACGAGAGGTTGATCTATATTAAAAAAATATTTGTATTTGTGTCAGTTATTATTTTATTAGATATGTTTGGACTGAATAAATAAAACATATTTTTTAATAAATAACATGATATCCCCTTTGTTTAAAAAAACATAATGCTTGGATCTTTTTAAGTACTATTCCAGTTTTATTTATTTATTTAAAAGGAACTATCGACCAAAAATCTAAGTGTCTATGGTTTCAAAAGTTATGAAATAAGGCATTTAGTTAAGGCTAACATTTTCTTTTAAATGGCGTTTTATGTTTAAATAACAAAATTAAAAATTTAAGAACTTTGGTGCATTTTTTTAATAGAATTGCTTATAACTAAAATGTCCAATTCGGCGCTTGGTTCCTTTTCAATTAGCATCATCCAATTTTAAAGTTACTTTACTAAAAGAGTAACTGTAACTTGGTTACCTAAAAAAATAACCCCTTATAATAACCTAGTTGCTTTAAAAGTAATTAATATTATTATTAATAATATTATTACTTTGTTATCAAATCTTTACTTTAAACAAATTTAGAAAACTATTTTCCTATTGCAAAATTGTAAACTTTTCCGCACTACATGCTGAAAATACACTTAGAGAAAGACTGCATTATTAAAAAAATATATCATAGGTCAAATAATATTTCTTTGCTGAACATGATCAGTACATACATTAAAGAAGTATTTACTTGCACTTGAAGAAACTCGAAACAAGGAGAGTTCTATTCCCGCTTTTCTGATTGCGCATTTTTTCACTCCTGAAAAAAGAAGTTAAGCTTTCCTTGTTGAAAAATGTACTATTACCATATTAATTATATTAATAGGTGACTGCGTAACTGCTCTTTATTTCTTAAAGGTTTTATAATATTTATCAAGTTAGAAATAATAATTAAAAAAACATATGCAAAAAGCTATATATAAAAAATTATTTTCATAAAATAAAATAAATAAATTTTATTAAATTTTGTAAATATTTTTCTTGGGAATAATACCATGAATGCTTAAAATTACAGTTTTCATGAACGCTTGTTCTTTATAATTCCATAAGTTAAATAAACATTGCATGATATTTAATTTTTAAATTACTTAAACAACGTATTTAATAATAGAAACAAAAAAAAATATTTTCATATCCATGTAAAGTTTTACTTGTAATGTAACGCGTTACTGCATAAAAAGAACAATTAATAGTAACTTTTTAAAAGTAACGACGTTGCTCAACCTAAAAAGTAACGAAGTAATGCGTTAGTTTTTGTAACTAGTTACTTTAAGTAACGTTTTTTTGTGTTACTAAAGAGCTTTGCTTTTTACCTAAATTATATTAGTTAGTCATCGTAGTCCTACTACCACCTTATAATATTTATAGTATTGTTATTTTAATAAAATGTTAAAGTTTATGTATAGCCTATGCTGATGCCTAATGTGCACACACCGACCTATGTCCATTGTGCACATTGTTACTATAGTTTTTTTTAAATTGATATTGTAATAAATTATTGATATTGTAATTGTAATAAATAATAAATAATAAAAAAATAATAATAATATTCTCCTTGTTCCTTGTTTGCAATTTTTTTCCAATAAATTTTCTATGTTTATAGATTCGCGTTAACCAAACCTATATTGAAGATTTTCCCAGATTTCCACATAGAGGATTACTTCTGGATACAGCCAGACATTATATTCCTATTAAACAAATTCATCAAATTATTGACGGACTAGCTTATAATAAAATGAACGTGTTACATTGGCACATTATCGATGACCAAAGCTTTCCATTTGTGAGTCAAAAATTTCCAGAGTTAAGGTTTGTAAAAAGCAGAATTTAAAAAGTACTGTATTTCAAAATTTATCCCTCCCAATGCATCGAAGACTTTTACCACCAATTTATTCTTATTTTCAGTGAACAAGGTGCCTATGACTCAGAACTGTTTATTTATACACCAGATGATGTTCAAGAAATTATCGAATATTCCAGGCAAAGAGGAATAAGAGTTATGCCTGAATTTGATACGCCAGGTAATGTAAAAGTAACTATTTAATTCGTTATAAATCAAATTTAATTTTCTTGTCTTAAGAAACGATCTTAAAATTCTCTAGAATCCAAAACTTAGGACTAAAATAGGAAAAAATATTAATTGCTGATGTGTCATAAAAAGGTTAAAACAGGTAACTACTTTTTATTCAAGTTTCATTACTTATGTTTTGTTAAATATAGCTGATAATTTCCACCAAAAATTTCTAAATTTAAGTTAGGTTAATACTATTACTAATAAAGTTAGAACCATATTTAATTTATTCTGAAAGCGATTCGGCCAAGTACACAAAAAATGATAAAGTAAACAAACCCTTTTGTGAACAATGATTTATTGCAGAAAAAATATTCAACCCGATGAGTACGCCACGCGCCACAGTTTTATAGCAGGCCAGAGACGAAATAAGAGGATGTTTTTTAAGTACGTGTTTTCGCAAGGTTTTTATTTATTTTTCTGAAAAATATGTAATCAGGCTCTGCCAGAGGCTATATGCTTTCGAAAAGGTTTACTTTATCATTTTTTGTGTAATTGGCACCATCGCTTTCAGAATGAATTAAATCTGGTTCTAACTATACTAAAATTAAATTCTGATTTATAAACTCGGCCTTAGACTTTACAAATTAGTAGTATCATAAAGTAACATACCTAAGGATAAGAGAAACCATGGCATGCTAAAATTTTCGTACCGCTTTTGCGGCAGGCTTGGCGGCAGGCTTGTCAATTTTTCCAGTTTACACTTTAAATGCGTCGGTCGAAGCCTCGCCTCGTGTAACATCAGCGGTGGGGAGACACGTAAGCTTACTGAAATGACTAACTGGCGGTATTTCAACGAGAAACGAATAAAATTATATTGGGAGTTTTCGCATGACCTGTCCTTAAATCGGCTATTCCATGATAACTCTTATAATTTCCTTACTCTATGGTAGTATATTACACTAGCTTTTGCCCGCAGCTTTGTACGCGTTGAACGTTATTGTGCTTGGAAATGTACGATTTTTGCACCAATTTAGGCAATTTTTTTAGAGCGTACGATTTCGTGAAAAATATATTTTATTCAAAAAATGGACTTCTGCCCCAAAGTCTTTAATTGTTATTTTACCGCCAATATTTTCAATAAATTGACATCTTAAGCCAAATGATCCTAATATAATAATTATTATACAGTTAATACCAAAATACGTACTAATATCTTTAAAAGCTAATAGTTTGTGAGCCAGGCGCAAAATTTGGTCTATCATTTTTTCTCATTGTGAGCATCAGCTGCTGCTCCGAGGGTGGGTTAAACAGTAGTAACCGATCACGAGCGTAATAAAAAAAATCAATTTATCCCCGATTGAAAATATGTCTGTGTCTATGTATGGTTATCTCAATGCTCAGAAAAATAAAATAGTCAGCTGATACTAAAGCGATGCATCATACATCAGCTGGTCACACGAACATGAAAAAATATAAACATCAGTGTGTCCCAGGATAGGTAAAATCGAATATATTTTTTTTATTTTAAAACGACATTTTATTAAAACTGGTCGCATGGACAAAAACTAAGAAAAACAAAATTTAACCACAATCAGCCCTATATACCTACCTATAACTATAAATATAAAAAATGACAAAAAGTTAATAACTTTTATTTTCAAAAATAAAATGTATTGAAAATTTTTATATGAATTGGATTTTATGTCTAAATTAAAAGTAGGTTACTTTTGGGGACAAAAATAAAACTTTTTTTTGCTGGCAAACGAACTTTTGTGTTAAATTGACAATTTAGAAACCTTTTTTCTTTATTCGCTCCTTTAAATTTAAAAAGTGCTTATTCGTGGTGTAAAAATATTGACTTAAACATTTTGTTTTTTATTTTAATGCTTAAATTTCAAACTCTTACTTAAAATACAATTCCTCACGCAATATTTACATATAAATTTTTCTTCTTTATTTTAATAAAAGTACTTTACTAATGGTCATTTTTATATTTATAGTTATAACTTGCCATGTATATGGGTGATTTTTTTAATATTTCTTGGTTTTGGACCATTCGACCAGTTTATCCAAAATGCTGTTTTAAAATTCAAAAAATTCATTAGTTTCAAAACATTACCGGATCTATTCATTTTATTTTAGATTAGAGATGTATTCAATCTCAAAATGTAAAATACTTTCAATAGATTAGTAAACTGCTCAATTTTTTTAATATTTAGGTTTTACAAATGGTGCTCCTTTTACATATAGAAATCTTACGTGAGATTGGGGGAGAGGTATAGGGGGTTGAATCAAATCTTCCCAAATCTCACCGGCGCGGAGGAAGGGGTCAAAAATTGAAAAAATACTTCACGTAATTTATAGACGACCGCTAAATATTATTGTAATATTAGTTACATTATTATACATTCTATTATTTTAGGACATACCCGATCTTGGGGAGTTTCTCATCCTGAGCTTCTAACCAATTGCACCCCAGTAGAAGAAGGAGCATTAGGTCCAATAGACCCTACTAAAAACACGACATACTCATTTCTTAAAGAATTATTTGGTGAAGTGAGAGATGTATTTAAAGATAAATTTATTCATCTTGGAGGTGATGAAGTTGACTTTGATTGCTGGTGAGTTAAAGAATGTTCGCGTATCACGATATGATGTGGAAACAGCCCAAACAAATTTTTCCGTTTACATTAGTCACACTTGCAACATTATTGTGGGAAATGAATAAATATTTTTGGAAAGAATAATAGAGCTGGCAAAATAAAAAAAAGGGACCAACTTATTGAATTCTATTTAAAATGCAGATCCTCTAAAGGAATCTTGGTTTTTGGGTTTGGACCGCGGCAAATTGATATCGTTTACCCGTCGACCCTTCTATACTCTGGGAGATTGAAACACTGAATCATTTTAATCTTAAAGAACCAAGATTCCACAGTTGACCAAGACAGTGAAAGCTTCCGTTCTAAGTAGACTTTGTTCTAATTTTTTTGAATGAAAATTTTTCTTTAAAACTTATATTAGGTTTAAAAAGTTTAGCACATTAAGGATTGTGCTTAAAACTTTCAAATAAATTCTCAAAAATTGCGGTCTCGCCTTAATATGTCGTTTTTAGGGGCAACGACACCAACATTGTGGCCTTTATGGAAGAGCATAATATTGCAAATTTTTCGGACCTTGAGGGATACTACATTCAAAAAGTCATTGACATAGCTGATGATCTTAACTTCAGTTCGATTGTTTGGGAAGAAGTTTTTAAAAATGGAGTTAAATTGCCTGATCACACTATTGTTCAAGTTTGGAGAGACTGGAACACAACTTGGTGGAATGATACTATGAATAATGTAAGTATTGCATGTTTAAAATGTATTTGATTCACAAACACAGGGTGTTTTAAAATTCCGTACACGTACGTACCAAACCAAGACTCTGTTTTTCGATAAACATGTCCTAGGATTCACACACTTTGGGGTACATATCCATTCTAGTTTGCGAAAAAAACAATAATTTTAAAGTGTGGCTATATTTACGCATCAGAGGGGGTTAAATACCTACTTGGGAAGATCAAAATTTTGTGTCAAAAAATCTCTTTTTTTTTCAGGTAACTGGTGCTGGTAAACATGCCCTACTTTCTGCCTGTTGGTACCTTGATCATCTTAGTACTGGTGGCGACTGGGAAAAATTCTATGAATGTGAACCAACAGAATTTGGTGGTACACCTGAACAGGTTAAACTGCTTTTAGGAGGTAATATTCTTTTTGATATTAAATCATAATTTATTTCATGTGTGGATAATTCAAAGAAAGAAAGAGTCTTCTAAGAAGCAAATTCTAAAATTATAAACTTCAAAACTTTAGCTCAAGGGTAAATTACTTTCTAAACACGGTGAGTTATAGCAACCCACAGGGAATTATGGGCAAATCCGGAAAATTCTGGGGAAATATTATTGTTAAGGAGACTTATAGGGCATTCATGAGTCGTAAATAAGAATTATAATACGTAATGTGTGTTATAAACTCATCAGCAAATTTTAAAGTAAACCTTTTCAACGACAAAAATAGCTTGGTTTATTTAAAATATGAATCGTCTTTTGTATTTTGTTAATTAAACTTACCGATAAAATACCAAAATAAAATGTAATAGTCTTCCTGGGCAAGTAATAAAATGGACTTAATATTAATAACTTTTAAAACCTTTTGTAGGGGGTTCCTTTTGGCAAGTCTACACGAATATACATACCGCCATTATATGGAAGCAGTGCTTTAACCCATCATGTCAATGTCAAATGTTTTAGATGTCGGACTGGGCAAATGCGTCACTTTTTTGTCGGACAGGTTTACCACAATATCTTACATGCAATTTTTAAACATTGTATGAAAAATTGTAAAGGTTACAGTTACGAAACCCGCCCAATCCAATACCCAAAACATGTCTATGGATCTTATGGTTTCGTGACTGTAACACTTACGATGTTTGGCACAATATTTAAAAATTGCATGTTAAATATTGTGGTAAACTTGTCCGACAAAAAAGTGACGCGTTTGCCGTCCGATACCCGAAACATTTGACATTGACAGGGTGGGTTAAAGCGCCGCTTCCATATAAGGCGGTATGAATATTCATGGTAGACTCGTCAAAAAGAACCCCTTAAAGGGTTTTAAAAGTGTTTTTATCATTAAGTCAATTTTATTAGTGGCCCAGAAACTATAAATCATTTCATGGGGAATCAGAGAAAAAAGCCTAAGCTTAAGTAAACAATGACTTTAGACTTTAGAGCCGAAAGAGGTAGGTTTTGACCAATCTTGTATGTTTTTCTTTTAGGCGAAGCCTGCATGTGGGCTGAAGTTGTAAACGAATACAACATTGTTCAACGTATCTTCCCCAGAGTCTCTGCTCCAGCTGAAAAACTCTGGTCGGCTTACGTTAATATTACTTCAGATTTCGACTTTACAGAAACTTATCAAAGAATGGAGGAACATGTTTGTCGGATGAATAGAAGAGGATTGCCAGCACAACCATCTACTGCATCTGGTTTTTGTCTGTAAAGCTATTGTAAATAATTTTGAATAAATTGTATAGTTTACTGTTTTTTTTTTCTCTTTAAGCTTTCCTAGGTAGTTTTAACTAAATTAACCATATATTTTTATTATCATAATACCCGATAGAAAATAAATTATAAAATTAATTGAAGGATCATATGATGGATATTTTTTCAATTCTGCAAAAACAACTCTGTCCGTTTTTCGGCTTCTTGGGGCTGGTACATGCCTTCGTATATGTGGTACCAACTCATCTCACACAAACACAAAATACAGAATGTTTAAAAATAAATGACCCCGGCCCAGCCTATTTAAACAAAAAGATGACCCAATTTCAATTTTTTTTGCTTGGCAGAGTATGAATAATCTCTTCAATATTCCAAAATTAATGTAATGCCTAAACACAAATATAATTTTTTGATTCATAAAAATGAGCTAAATCTCTTAAACTGAAGGTAGTATATATCATATTTATTCTTGGAACAACATAAGAAATTATAATTGATGATGTAAAGATCTATAATTAGTCTAATTATGGTAGTTGATTAGATAAATTACAGGGTGTTCAAAAAAATTTCTACGGGCTATTACTGTAGAGTTTTTAATAGTTTTTTAAATTATGCTTATATTAAGAAAAAATAAAATAATTTTAGCAGTATACTAGAACAAAAATGTTTTTTTATATATAAATATATACCGGGTGACAACGAATTTACTATTCAACAATTTATTTTCTTCAGTCAACCGTATAGTTTTCAAATTTAGGGACGTTATATCATATCACCGGATGCCAATTTTAGATATAATACCATATGTGTATTACTTCCGGTTTAACCGGAAGTGATATAAACTTTGATATTGTAAATGGAACACCCTATATATTTTATAGGATTTGAATTCTAATTCCGGATATAAAACCTTTAATATATCCATAACCTAACTTTTTGGTTTTGGAGAAAATGGTGTGTCCAAACGACAGCACATTATGCAGTTTTATGGAAAAACAAATGTACATGACAAAAATTTAAAATGCTAAAAATAGTTTTTTTAAAAGACTCTGCCTTTAGAGACCACTATAAAATTACTTCCTGTTTAACCAGAAGTGCTGTAAAATTTGAACATCTAATTATGATAACCTTGGTAATTTTCATGGAACACCCTATATGTTTTTTAAGATTTAAATTCTTTGGGCTATTTCCAAGGAAAATAAACTTTTTAATAAGGAGCGCTGAATCCCATTTAAGCCTATGTTCACTCAATTTTGTGGCGTAACCTTTTCCCGTAATTGTTTGTTTACAATCGTACTGGAAGCATTTTTCGCGGTTTTGGTATTATTTTTTACTTTTTAGTCATTGGACTTTTATATATGTTTAGTTTTTACTGTTTATAGATAAATTCATTAGTTATTAGTACTGCAGTTACAGAGAATTTTAAAACCTGTAAACAGGGGTCACTGACCTTTGGATATTTAAAAAAAATACGTTTAAATCGTTATTAAGGGTAGGATACTATTTTTTATGTTTTTTAAATGATTTTATTTTATTTTATGTAAGCATTAGTTTATTTTGTCAGATTAAATAAGTATTATGGCAAAAAGGTGACGTCAAAAACATAACCTATATTTTCGGACAAATATACAAAATCGAGCGCTCCTTATTGAAAAGTTTATCTTCCTTGGGATATTCCTGATATAAAATCTATAATATACCCATAACCTATCTTTTTAGTTTTAAGGAAAACTGCGTTTGAAAAGGTACAGACGACGACACATTATCCATGAACCTGTTTATTGTGAGGTCGTTCGGACCTTTTCAAACTTGCTTGCTTGGGTTGGGATGGCTTTGCTGCTAGGCAATCGCCAATCTTTTCAAATTTCGTTTTCTCTAAAACTTAAAAAAATAGGTTATGTGTATATCATAGGTTTTATATTAGGATATAATAATATAATAATATTTACATAATAATAATTACATAAACTAAATTTGTCAAAGTTAAAGAATTTAAAACTTAAAAATATATAGGGTGTTCCATTAAAACTAACAGGTTTAACATACTTGGAAATTCAAATTTGACAGCACTTCCGGCTAAAACGGAAGTAGTATTATAATGGTCTCTAAAGGTAGAGTCTTTTAAAGGAACTATTTAAAGCATTTTAAATTTTTGTTAGGTTCATTTGTTTTCCCATAAAACTGCATAATGTGCTGTCGTTTGCACATTTTCAAACGCCATTTTTCCAAAGCCAAAAGAGTTAGGTTATGAATATAATAAAGTTTTTATATTAGGAATGATCTGTAGAATTCATTTCCTAAAAATATACAGGGTGTTCCTTTTAAAATATCAAAGTTTATATTACTTGCGGTTAAACCGAAAATAATACACAGATGCTATTATATATTTAAAATTGGCATCTAGAAATACAATATAACGCCCATAAATTTGAAAACTATACGATTGCGCTGAAGAAAATAAATTGCTGGATAGTAATTTCTTTGTCACCGCATGGTATATAGGTATTTTGATGTAAACTATTTACATCCGATATTAACTTTTAGGTGGAAACTAGAGAACGCTACCATCCAGCGTTGAATTGAGGGGTAGCCCTGGGAGGACATTCTTATCCATGTATTGACCTGATGTTCCATTTCTTACGACACCGAAAATCTTTCTTAGTATCAAAGAGGTGTAGGTAGGGCCCTTTAGTTAACCAATAAAAATTAATACTGAACCTTAATAATTCCTATCAAACACCCATAGTTTCTCTAGATGAACATATTTTATAAATAGTGTTCTAAACCTAAGAACAACCGGCTTTGACCTATAGAGGATCCAAATTTTAAACAGTCATGGTATTTTTGTTCAGTACTGTTTGCCATTTTAGCGTGAAAAGACTTACCCCCGGCACAATGTCTAAAACTTGTTCAACCGTATAATGAAAATCATCATTTCCGAGAAATGTGTTTCGCGCGCTTCGGACAACTTATGGTCCATCACGCATAATCGGCCTACTCAGCCGACTATTCACTAAACCATCACAAAAATTTGAACTCCAAGTCTTCATTATTTGATCCTTGACCAAATGAGCTACATCCATCACGTAGTGCAAAAATATAGCGGCAGTAGCTGCGAGTGTACGCGATAATCCTGACGAATCGATTTGGCGCTCGGAAATTGGAGCTTAAGAACAGACCATGTTAGGCGCAGTTAAGGCCAACATTTGAAGGGCATAATCTTTAAGAAATAAATGTACGATATAGTTCTTCCGTATGATAATAAACATTTCTTAATAAAGTTTATATTTTTATTTTTATTTTTATTTTTTAAACAAGTACCTCTAAATGAATCCCTCTTTATCAGTATGTCCATTCCAAAAATAACAATATTTTTAAGTACAGCTTAGTTTGGCTTCTAGTTGGCCCTGACGGCGAAATGCGACGTTATGACCAAGTTCACCGTACCTACCCGCTTAAAAGCATTGTTAGAATAGATAAATATTGAATGGTTAATATTTCGAAAACTATAAATTTTTAAGATAGATATCCTGGTACATACTCCCTTATTTTTAATGATTAATAGGATAAAAAAATACTTTTTGGTGTTTGTCGATTTAAATTTTGAACGATAATTTTGGACTTCTCTGTATTTATTAACAGTCAAAATACCAATACAGTTTACTAAAGTAGTTCTTTCTCTACGAGGAACCCAACCCTAATTTAAATTAAAGGCTTTTGTTTAGAAAACATTGATGGTTATGTAATGGCTTGCAAATGTCATTTTTGACATACAATTTAAAATAAGTTAAAAACGGTTAAACTTAGGTATAGAATACTAAACATAAAGAATTTTACGCAAAATCAAAAAATAAATAATATATAGGGTGTTCCATTTAAAATAAGAAAGTTAACATTAACTTCCAGTATAACCGGAAGTGGTAGAACTGTCAAAATATTTTAGTTGTATGTCCCCCAATGACTTTATAATGTTTCTAAATTTTAAAAAATTTCTAAGCCCTATTTTTCCAGAAATCGATTACAGCAGTTTCCGGTGGGACACCCTGTTAAATTTAAAAAAAAGATTATTCAAATAATAATGTGATTAATCAAAGTTATATCAATTCCTGTTGATATACAACAAACCGAATTTTATCCTATATTACGATAGTAAGTAATGTTAGGAAAGATGAAGTTTACCTCCTCTAGTATAATATTTTTAATAATTTTATTTACAGTTAATAGTGATGGTACGGATCCACTACCTGGCCCTGCCGTAATAGCCACGAACGGTGAGGTGTGGCCCCAACCATGGCAACAAATAAAGCAGGGTGGTTACTTTTTATTTTCACCAGATAACTTTAAATTTCAGGTAACTTCTTATGTCGAATCCTTGTCACGTAATTAATTAAGGAACTTGGTCTTTTATTATAATTTTTTTCTATTATAAAATTTTACATAAACTTAAATTTGTCAAAGGTAATAAAATAAAAAGACGAATTATTTCTTCTAATTTTATTATGGTTTTGGAAAAAAATGTGTGTAAGTAACCTTTTTAAAACATTAAGGAAATAATAAGTAGAAAAACATTTTGTAAAAACAAAATTTACCAATTCCATAGTTATTGTGCATACAGAGTGGTAATTAAGTATGGGTATTAAATCTAACTGATGATTATTCGAGTAATGGTAAGGGAGCCCAAGAGGGGATTTGTGAAGTTACTATACTCGCGTCACAAAAATATACCGAAAGATACCTTGTAACCTAATAAATTCCTCCACCAAATATGAGCCCCGTATACAGGGGCGATCGTAAAAAACAAAAATATATCAATCGGAAATTGTCGTGCGTCAAGATAGGGTGAGTTAATTACATGCTAAAGAGTGTATATTCCACTAATCTGTCAATTTGAGAGTGATGTAAAGAGAGCGGAGAGCTACAAAGTTGTAAAAAATGATATTTTGACATGCTCGAGCGTGGTTGTTTTGTTTTTTTAATTTGAAGAAAATAATTCAAGGATAACGAAAAATATATAATTTAATACGATTTGAACGATTTCCACAAGCCGAAATAATAAAAATATTTTTTTGACATACTTAAAAATCTATAGCCGCTTAACGCCCCGATGAAAAGGTATACATTATATAACAATTTTTTTCTTCTTATTATCTAAGCTTTGCAACTCAATAGGTTTCTATAACGCTCGAGTAACTGCAAATTTAGCATCTTGGGCTCCCCTACTATAACTTTAGGATAAAAAGTTCAACATAGATCCGCAAACTTTTCTTTTTCAAGATACAGCGTCTAAATTTTTGTTTTTGTTTAAATGTCCATTAAAATACTGTCTGAACTGTGAGTGTTGAGTATAAAAATGTTATTTATAGTTTCAAGAGGCTAATTCAACTCTAACTATAGACTGTCCACGGATGGGGTTTACAAGAGGATAAATGGACCAAATATGTCATTATCCAAAAAAAAGCAATCTTTATAAAAAAAATTGCTTGTAAAAAATACGATTCAAGAAAAAATTTTGATTTTGTATACAGTGTAAGAAACAACTTGCAAAAAAACAAAACCTAAAAGTAAACTACCTTAATAATTTATTTGTAAGAAAATAAATCATTTAGAATAGCATTTTGAATGACTTTATTAATATTCCAGGGGAATCAAAAATTTTCATAAAACTCATTTTGGAGTTATTAAAAATAAATTATTTTAAATTTTTATGATAAAATGACCTAAAAAACTTTCCCAATTTGCTTGTCAAACACCTGCTTTCTTCAAATTCCTACACAACTCAATTTTTCAGCTGTAAATTAATGTCATCATGACGTTTTCACCAAATAAGAAGTTCAATTTTTAAATATATATATATATATATATATATATATATATATATATATATATATATATATATATATATATATATATATATATATATATTTATTGATACAAAAATTATTTTTTTATCTTTGGACAATCCACGAAGGCTGAAAGCCTAAATACTAACGTACCGTGGGTGTCTTAAGCAGGGTAAGAGGAAGTTTGTTAACTTCATTTCTTATGGCAACGCTCTGGCGAACCACGTAAGTTTCGGCTTCGGCAAACCGAAAAATTATTTTAAATAAACTTTCCTAATGACATATGACATTATGCTTGAAAATAAAAACTAAAGGTATTTTACTTTTGGAGAAAAATCATGTTTTTCAAGTTTTTGCGAATCCTGTATACAAAATTATATATTTTCTCTTCGTGAATCATATTATACAAACAATACATATTTATGTAATAATATATTTTTTTCCAAATAAATTAAAATCTTTGCTCCATATATGTATCTCTATGTAAACCCCATCCGTGGACAGTCTGTATATATGTATAGTCCAGTGTACGTCTTAAGCGGTACCTTATCGAATATATTTAATTAAAAACAAATACGCCCCTGAACTTTGCACAATATTTATATTTCCTTTAAGTTAAGCACAATACTGCGTGCACTAAGCTGCGTCTTGAATTTTCATTTTTGCATCTTAATTTCAAAGGCAGAAAATCCACTTAATTGCATATCTCTGATATCTATACAAGAAACATGCATGAAATTTTTGTTTTAAAAACTCGGCTTTATAATTCGCAATACCAATTATGTAACAACAACAAATCCTAATACTAAATTAAAAATGTACCAAAGTTTTATGTTTTTTTAAAGTTTTGAACCCTGTATCTTGAGAACGCAGAATTTGTGGACTTTTAAACACCTCGTATAGTAAAGGGTCATAAAAATAAATAAAAACAGCCATAGTTGAGCCTAAATGTCAGGTTTAATATTAGTTAACTAATAAAATGTTATAAAACTTTTTGGTAACTGAAACTTTTTGTAGTTATCAAAAACGGAAAACAGCTGTGGTTTGCTGCAGAGTGCACTGAATCGTTACCAGAAAATTATCCAAAACGAACAAAATGGGCGAGTCGATACTTATTGGCAAAATATTGTACATGACGATAGTAGCTTGGGAAACCTACAAAACCTTACAATCAGTTTGACACAACCCTGTATATGACCACGACTATCCCAGTCTTGAAGCAAATGAAGCATGTAAGTTTTTTTTATTTTCTTTTATCTTTAGTATTCTTTAGGACGGTCCACGAAGGCTAACTTGAAACCTATGTTCTAGTAACTGACCTTCTTTTTAGTCACAATCATGGGCGAAGGTTGCTTCTAATTCATATTTTAGACTAAGAATTCACATCTTAAGTATCCGCATCTTCTTCTAAAACTCCCTGTATTTTTTTCGTCTTTAGGGAGGTCCAGGAAGCCCTGCCCTGCGGGTAACGACATCCACCGTCATAAACGCAACCTCTAATCAGTCCGATATATATCACTCATACAAACAATAAAGCTAAAATGCTGATTTGCGCTCCTGCAAAACCGCTTTTAATCCTTGATTAGTCGAAAAACGTTTTGGATGCAGATTAATTGTATTTTTGCTTCTGTGAAAATCAACCGCCCATTTAGCTGTGCAGATTTTTTCAGAATTTTAATAAAAAAACAACAATGTATGTTATTTATCTAATCTTTTTTTAATAAAAAATATAATTACTTTTTTATATTGGCTTTCGACCGTTTCAGTCTTATGCCCATAATTTTATTATTTAGAAGAATCTTAATGTCTAGGACTTATAATAAATATTAGGTAACAAGTATATATGGTTTAATTTAAAAATATTTTATCTTAAAGAATAATATATCTTAACTGGTAAGAGGTCTTATCCATCCTAGGTGGGAGGAGTTATCCAACCTATTAGGCATCCCCGGCCATTGGTAGGGTCTTAAAAACGTACAGTTTTTTTCTACTGAAAACATTTACTTATTCAAAAATCAAGCATACCTTAATATAATCAATAGATTTGAGCAATCAATGCCGCTTTTAATAGAGACCTGTCTGTTACTGACATTTCAAAATATTTAAATTGGCTTAGGTGAGCGGGGCTTCCCGAACCTCCCTAATTCATATGATACTTTTAGATAGTTTGTCTATTACTCCTAATAAGGCAGAATTGGAATCAAGTACAATTTGGGGCTTACTAAGGGGATTAGAAACGTTTTCGCAACTCATTTATTTAGAAAATATCAACAATTCTTATTCGGTAAGTATTTACCTAAAGGGGCCACACGCTCAGTTTTGTCTTTAAACTTGCATGGGCATCCTACAAGTCTTAAGGTAAAACGGAACGTGTGGATTAAAGTCTTTCATGCATATGCAGTTCAAAAGTTCAGCTCGAAGCCAAGCTCGAACGTGTATAGGAAGTACGGTCTTGCCTTTTTACCGAATCGTCAATTTATTCTGTATGTGAAATGCTGCCATTTTTTTTACTATGGCGGATTTGCGAAACTATTCCCACGAATTTATTTCTGAATTCATTTAATCATATAGAGATTATACATGTTTACGGCAAATCACTACATAGTAGGTATAAAGCAAAGTCGCTTTTCGCGTCTGTATGTATGTAATATGTATGTATGTATGCTTAGATCTTTAAAACTACTTAGCGGATTTTGATGTAGTTTATTTTTCAAATAGATGGAGGAATTTAAGAGGAAGGTGTATATAGTGCATTTCCTTAATGCCCCTCCCCTTTTATTTTTTTAACGGATCGATTTAAAAAAGTCAAACTTTGGAATATGAAATTGATGCATAAATACTATATTTTAGAGTGAAATTCACAGATGAAAGTTTTAAAATGGCGGCTGGGGTGCCCATGATGGTGATCTTGGGAAAAATAGTTAAATGGAGAGGGTGGTCTTGTGACATATCATTTTTAAGCTCCTGACGAGTATTTTACAACCCTGGAATATAAAGTCAATATTTTCACCTTATACAAAATGGCGATACTTTAAATATTACCTACGTATCTGATTTGGATGGCCATATTTCCGAAAGTAAACAGGTCACAAGACCCCCTTTTCATTTAATTTTTCTTCCCAAGATGGCGCCCATCTGCCATCTTAAAATTTTTATATGTCAATTTTACCCTAAAATTATTTAAAGGGAGTTAAATCTAAAGATTATACTAACTGGAACAAAAAAGCTCCAGCTTATAAAGTATTATGTGACAAACTAAAAGAAAAAACAGATAACACAGCAACCAAGCATAGTGTTATAAAATAAAAACTCACTTAGGTAGTTATTATCAATGCACTCTTTAAAACCACCACGAAAACTAAATAAAAGCACATAATAAAATACTGTAAATAAAGTAAAGTAAAGTAAATAATGAGCGTGTGTAGGCCGCTTAAGATGTGTGTGTTATGACTGACTGTAGCCAAAACTTAATAATGTGTTTCTGAAAGGTTAATAAAAAATAAAATTTTTAAATTCTTTAAATATATAAAAATAAAACAAAATGAAGCTTCCTTTTTCCCAATAAAAATAAAAAATTAGCATTAAGAAAGGTTAGTTTTTCAGCTTTGTTTGCACTTAATTTATTTCTACGGTCGGTTAATATTAACCCGGTTTTGGAAAACAGTCTTTCACATGGCTTGGCGGTGCCCGCCACCCTCCACGTCTAAACAATATAAATATCATATCAGCTTAAATCACTTTTTCCTTCACATATTATTTTTAAATAATAATTCATAGGTATATCATATTTCGATCGGCGCCAGTGATTTTCCATTCACCGGTGAAATATCGCGGTTATTGATATATCGCCCAAACACTAGCCATTAGCGATCATCCAATGCGTGTCGTGTCGATGCGGATTGCAGTATTCGCTTCAATCACTGATCACCGTATTTGCAAAAAGTAAATCACTGGCAGCGCCAGTGATTTTCCATTCACCGGTGAAATATCGCGGTTATTGGTATATCGCCCAACACTACTTGATAGGTATAAAGCCGGCATTACACAGATAAGTGATGTGTGATCATTTATAAAACAATATTTTTTAGTTTAAAATTGATGCTACACGAATAGAAGATTACCCTAGATTTCAACACAGAGGTTTACTTTTGGATACGGCAAGACATTATATTTCTTTGAAAAAATTTATGAAATATTAGATGGATTGGCTTACAACAAAATGAATGTAATTCACTGGCATATTACCGACGACCAAAGTTTTCCCTACGTCAGTAAAAATTCCCAGAATTAAGGTAGGTAAGAGCCACTGATATGGTTACCAGATGTCAGGTTTTCGACCGGACAGTCCGGTTTTTCTGATGTCTGTCCGGTCGGAAAAATCTTAGTAAACCGGACAACAGAATGTCCGGTATTTTGTTTAACTTGGATAAATAATGCTATAACTTAAGAAATAATGTGTGTGAACACCACACTGACTATCATCAAAGTTTCCAAGTGTGAATAATCATCGCCAATCAAAGAGACCTTGTAAACATGTAAAATCATTACACCAGACTTCACAAAATAGTTTAATATTATATTGAAATCGGGAAATATTTGGACAGACAAACAAAATCGTTTGTCTTTACAGGGTGTTACAGAATATTATTTAAAAAAATTTAAGGCAGATTCTATATGTATAAGAAAATATAAAGAAAAGTTCATATACTTAAACAAGAGTTCGGCAATGCATTGTTTTTCAGATACAGAGTGTTAACCTTAAAAAGAATAATTTTTTGTTAATATCTTAAATAAAGTCAACCTAATTTTAATAAAATTTGGCAGTGTTATTAGTAGATTTGGGCTTATTTAGGTCTACAGTAATTAAATTTACCCAATTCCGTAGCGTCTGTAGCGGTACCTCAACAAATATTTTTGACAAAAAATTTAATTTAGAAAAATTTGTTAGTTTGAATGTGAATAATTGTATTTAATTTAGTGTTTGTGGTTTATTTTATAAAATGATTACTCCAGTATCCAGCCCAGAGGTATGCAATAAAATAAATTTTATTATTTTTAAAAAAATTATTGGTATATAAAAAAATTAAGTACTAACAGCTGTATTTTTACTTGCTTGGTTTAAATAAAATAAAAAACTTGCACAAAAGTTAGTCGCGTACATTTTTTTATGTCAAAAATAATCATTTAGGTACCGCTTGAAACGCCAATGGGCTGAATAAATTTATTCAAGTTACAGCTAAATTAGCCTCCCAAAACCACAAATAACACTGCAAAATTTTATTTAAAATTAAGCTAAGAATATTTAAATTATTTATATAGATTCGATTTTTTTTAATTTTAACAGACAGTATCTTCATGGGAAACAATGCATTTCCGAACATATCTTTATTTTCATATTTTCAATGGTTAATTTTAACCTTAAATTTTCTTAGTAACATTCTATCTGTATTAAAAATGATTTTTTTATGGCCGGTATTTTTCTGAAAATCTGACAACCTAGCTACTGGCGTAGATATTTTCAAAGATTATTTTAAAACTGTGACACGAGAACCCATACCACTTAATTTTAAGGACAAATTTTGTTCTTACTTTTTATTTATGCATAAAATTAAAATAAAACTGTATGTACAATATTTTAAATTTTAGCAAAATTGGAGCTTATACACAACGGCAAGTATACAAAATTGATGACGTTAAAAATGTTATAGAATATGCACGATTAAGGGGTATTAGAGTCATTCCTGAATTTGATACACCAGGTAAGAACAAATGTGGCTTCCTTACTGCATGATGGTTGCTTTAAATGTTACTTATCCTTGCGAACGGGCTTTTTGACTTTTCTTTGTGAGTTTTGCTAGCTGTTAAAATGAATGACTTAACTTTGACAACACCCTGCATATTAGACTTTTACTTTTTTAACTTAATTAATAAACATTAACTATAGCTATACATTGTATGTTACGTAACTAAATTATCTTTACTCTTTCACGACATCATTGGTGTATTCCTTTTATGCTCCAGAACCGCCCGGAACGACACCATGAATGTTCCTTTTACAATTTTTTGACATTTTTTCATGTTATAGAACCATTCTTGACATTATTGACAGTTCAGAGAACGGTTCAAAACGGTTCTACAAGGTAAAAGGAATACACTAATTGCGGATAACCTGACAATATCTCCTATCTGCCATTTTTTTTTAAAATTTTATATTCCTACAGATTTAAAATGGTAGCATGAAATACATCTTTTAAACGTACTGTATCTAAAAATGTTATAGGTATTTTACACACTTCAAAAAATGGCCATAAAAAATAACACAATTGAAGGGGTGTTTCAAAAACAGCCAATGTCAAATTTTCAATATTTTCAGGATATTTAAAAAATATATATATCAAACCTATATGGCTAACTCTATATATGTTTTTAGTAATATGTTCGTAAAATATGTATATCAGTCAGGGGCGGTCATATCGACTTTCTAAGGGTGGGGGCATGGGCCGAGGAGAAATGTGTGAGGTGGCAAAAAACAAAAATTTTTAACCTCTTTTTATTGTTTTCACCTTTCATTCTTTTTATAAAATTACACAAAACCTCCTTCCCACGTATTTGAAAAGGTCCTCACTCTTCAATTCCATCATCAGCCTGACCCCTCGGACCAACCATGGGGGGACCCTCAATAAATGCCCATACTTGCCATTAGCCATGTATGAAGCACAATAAAATAGAAAGGATGTCGCATCCAAGGAGGGGGAGGGCATGGCCCCCCTATGACCGCCCATGATATCAATATTTTGCGCATTTAGAGATATACAGATTGTCCACGGATGGGATTTACAAGAGGGCAAATGGACCAAAAGTTTCAATTTTCGTAAAAGTCATTCTTCATAAAAATTTTGGCTTGTAAAATAAAAATGATTTACGAAAAAAATGTATACATGGTTCGCAATAACTTGAAAAACGTGATTTTTCTCTAAAGGAAACTTACTTTAATTGTCACTTTTAAACAATATATAGTTATGGAAATTAATTTAGAAAAAGTTTGCAATTGATAAACATAATAATATAAAATATTATTAAACTCCATAATTTGATCAAAACGTCTTGATCACATTCGTTTGAAAATTGTGTTGTGTAGAAATTTGGAGAAAGCAGCTGTTTGAAAAGCAAATTATGAGAGTTTTTTAGTTCATTTTATTATGAACAACTTAAAATGATTAATTTTGGATAACACCAAAATAAGTTTCATAGAAACTATTTAATACCTCTGTACCAATAATATAATCATTCAAAATAATATTCTAAAATACATATATCTTAAATAATATCTTGCAAAAAATGAAAAATAAACGTAGTTTACTCTTAGAGCAAAATCATGTTTTTCAAATTTTTGCGTACCCTGTATCCCAAATCAATATTTTCTCTTCGTAAATCATATTTTTGTTACAAGCAAAAATTTTTATCAAGAATAACTTCTGGTCAAAAAATTACATTTTTTATCCATTTGTCATCTTGTAAACCCCATAATCCGTGAACAGTCTGTATTTGAAGGTCCTATAAGCATCAGAAAACTTGACATTGGCTCCATATTAGAAATGACATTGGTTGTTTCTGTAAAAAAACTATAAATATGGAACCAGTAGCAGATTAAATAGTTTTTGGTTCAAAATCACTTCAGTACAGTATTATCAGGTCATCTGCGTTATTCCGGTCATAAAATGCTATTTTAGGGCATACCAGATCATGGGGTTTATCTCATCCAGAACTCATATGTGATTATCAAGGTATTTATGGTCCGCTAGATCCCAGCAAAAATATCACCTATATATTTCTGAAGGAAATATTCACTGAAATAAGACAGGTTTTTAAAGACAAGTATATTCACCTTGGAGGAGATGAAGTAGATTTTTACTGTTGGTAAGTAAGTACAATTGAGGGGCTAGTTCCAAAGTGTCAAATCTCCAATATTACATTACGTTTTATAAAATAATTACAAATTTTCTATAAATTAAATGTACCACATTCTTTCTTAAGTCGCGTCCAGTCTTGCAACAATTCGCCGTGCCTCTCCACGCCGCATACCGCCGCACGTGGACAGAATTCACGTCGTTTTAAGGTCTTGGCGAATGAGTTCGCCGGTGATTTAGACCTTGTCCGTTTTTGGCGTCAAAGAAGCGCGCAAATAGGTTAGTTAGTTGAGACGGATGTTTAACGAATTGTTGCAAGTCTAGGCTTTAGGTTTAATTACTCTGTTATGGACTAAAAATGATTCATTTAAATTCAGCGCTGAAAAATACAACTATTGGGGCACTTATCTCATTTGTGTAATAAATAAGATAGATGGAGATTTTACACTTGGAACTAGGCTCCTCAATTATGGGACTTCTTTGCCTTTTTAGTATTTCTTTTATTGTGTTTAACTCTTAAATATGTTTATACATCTAAAATTAGAAAATGCTTATTTTACATTAGGGTATCTGTTATTTCCCAAATCGATTTTTTAGCCATCTATGAAATGAACTTTTAGTCTATAGTCTAGAAAAAATTATCCAATATTAAAATGCTCTTAATTCCTGATTTAAACCGTGTCGAAATCATGTTGCTTTTCCCATTTAAATAGCATGGGATGTTTGGACTTTTTTTATTTTTTTTCTCAGACAAAAATAGATGAAAAAATATACTTATCGCATATTCTGATGGGAAATGTAACGCTCTACAAAAAGTTCTTTTACGAATTTTCGATTAAGTTACTCCTTTAGGAGTAATTTAGCGTCAAACATTGAGATAAGATTGAGTTGTGGTTATCTTTGGGAATTTAATAGTAAACCAGTATTTTTAAATAAAACACTTTGTATATTACATTATCATTAAATAGATATTTTAAAAAGATTTAAGAAAATACCAAATTTGAATGGCCATATTTTTAAACTATAGATCTTATAGTTTAAAAAATATGGCCATTCAAATCTAAAAAATAGTAGATATAGGGTCAATTATATATTCGACACTAAACTTAGTGCTATATACAGCTTGGAGCTGAAGATATAAATATATATATATATATATATATATATATATATATATATATATATATATATATATATATATATATATATATATATGTATATTCCTTTTATATTTAGAAAAAAAAGAACAAAAATTGCATGATATTTAAATGGAAAAAGAAACATGATTTCGGCACGGTTTAAATCAGGAATTGAGAGCATTTTTACATTGAATATATTTTTTAGGCTAGAAACTAAAAGTTCTGGAAGCGATCGCTTAAAAAATCGATTGATAAATAACGGACACCTTAATGTTACATGTTATGTGATAAAAAACCTATTTTAATAATTGTTTTCTCGCACGCGATGCGGAGTTTGGATAAGCTTTAAGGGCAGAAAAAACACTTTGCGCAAAGTGTTAGAAACTTTATGTTTTCTTTAAGGTCTTAGAAAAGTAGAAACATTGGTACCTAAATTTTTTTATTCTAATTTTTCTCAACGTCAAATAGTATTTGTCAGTAAATACTGACGCAAATACGTTTATTTGTTGTTGCTCTAAGAACTAAACCTTTTCTAACGTGAGATTACATGAGTAAAGTAACTACTTTGCGCACGCGAGTATTCTTTTTAATTTTTAGGTTAACTAACCCTGCAATCGTAAAATTTATGCAAGAACATGGTCTTTACCATACTTCCGACTATATAGATTATTACGGCCAAAAAGTCACCAATATGGTTAACGCCCTTAATTTTAGTTCAATTGTTTGGGAAGAAATGTTCTTTAATGGTGTCCAGTTACCAAAGGAATCTGTGGTACAAATTTGGAGGAATTGGTCTGGTCAATTATGGACTGATAATATTCACCTGGTAATGTCTTCTAAGTAACAACCCGTTCACACGGTACGGTTTCGGGCATTTCATCGATTCGATAAAATATCGAATCGCGCAGTGGCGCATTATTTTAAAGCTGCATTATCACACCATGCAATTATCTTCCGTACGCGGGAGAACCACCGTTTCGTTTAAACTTACATTCGGTTCTCGCCACTAGAAACCGTATGCTGCAATCGGGGAAAAACCGAATCGGTCGTCAGTGGCATGTACATGTATATTGACAATTTCACGTTCAGACGCGATTCGATTGTTTACCGAATGTTAGTTATATTTATGTAATTTTATTTGCAAAGGAGAAAATAAATACGAAATGTGTGATAAACACTTGACATACACAGCGTGTCCGCCTAAGTTCTCCACATATTGGAAAGTTTTTTATTAATAATTTTACGAAAGTTCTGCATGATCTAAAACCTAAAATGCAATCATAAAATATTCAATTTTTTCAGTAGTATACGAGGTATCTCAAAAAAAATATGATTTTTTTCAAGAAGAAAGTACCCTTTTTTTAAATATCGAAAATTATTTTCAAAGAAAAATGTTTGGAGACAAAAATAACTCTTAAATATGCAAACTCACTGATTTGCAAGAATTTTTATTATTATTTTTTAATTCTTTTATGATAAAACGATGAAAATTTAAATTTATACATTCGTAAATACTTATTTTAAAATGTAATATCTAAAGAAAGATTTAAAACTGTCAAAACAGCGAAAAACCACAAAAACGCTTGTTATCGCATGAAAATTAGAGAAATACTTTTTTCTTGTAAATGAACGAGTTTGCATATTTAAAGAGAGAGAGAGTTATTTTTATTTTTAAACATTTTTCCTTAATACTAATTTTCGATATTTTCAAAAATAAGGGTACCTTTCTCTTAAACAAAATTAATATTTTTTAGATAACTCGTATACTACTGAAAAAACGAATATCTAATGATTGCATTTTAGGTTTTATATCATGCTAACCAGAACTTTTTATAAAAATAACTTTTTATGTAAAATTAATAATTTTTTTCCATATGCAGAGAACTTAGGCGGACACACTGTATAAAGAGAAAAATATAAAATTGTTAACATGGAGGAAGATATGTTTTCTGTTAAGCGAGAATTTAGAAGATATGGAACAAAAAGAAAGGCAGACTTTTGGTATAGGATGCTTCCAATATATCCTATTTACTCGTTTTTAATAACGTTTACAGTACCAATACAACAGAACAAACATATTATTTACATCCCTTTTGACAAAGTCAAAAAACCGTCCAGAAGTGTATTCACCGCGTTCGCATTTAAACAGATTATACCGGATCGTGTGAACACAGCACCCGATTCGGTTAAAATATCGTTTCGATTAAATTCCCGTACCGTACTGTGTCGTGTAAACGAGCTGTAAAATATTAAGCCGCGTACAAGACGGGTGTAATGCAAGATGAAACGAAACTATGTTCGCACGTTTGGATCCATACAGAGTGGCTTTCCAGTGACGCAAATAGAGCGCTCCCGAGTAGCTCAGGAGCATTTCGTTCTACTTTATGGCGTTACAGTGACGGAAAGTGTTATGCACCTGAGCTACTCCGTTTTTCTTTCCCCTTGCCCCTTATGCACCAAACCCTCTTTTGGTTTTTGTGCTTCAAACGTGTTTTTATGGTTAAGGATGGATTTTTTAAAAATTATTTATTTACAATGGAATTAGATATTAAAAAGAGATTATTATTATAAAGCCAAGAAAGGTTAAAAACAACGAAATTTTAAAATTTCTTAAAGTATCTCTCTTTCCTTGTCTAAGGATGCGTTCCAGTGACTAACTTTTTAGAGCACATCAAGAGCTTCAAGCCCTGGAGCGTGACGCACAAAAATTTTCGTCACTGGAAAGCAACCCAGGTGTCGGTTTTTTGCGCGAACACAAAGGCGTTGTAAGTTCGCAGTATCCGTTTGGACGTGTTTAAGTGTTGTTAAAAGAAACAATGGAAAACGAAGTTAAAATATGAAGACGAAAGACAAAATACTTTAATTAACTGAATGTTTTAAAGAGAAAGGAATTTCTAAAACCGTTGCTTCTAACAAATAGCTAAGTTTTATACCAGCGACGACTTTTTTGGTTTTTCAGTTTTCTTCTACCAATTATGTTAATAAAAAAGATCTTGCACTACAATCTTGTTACATACCGATACCTTAATTCGCAAATCGGCTAACTCCATATCCACAAAATTTTACAGCAGAGACCAAAATATTTTATAAATCATATTAAAATAATTTAAAATAGTCATTCATTTGCTACGTAAATGAATGTTTTTGAAGTAATTTTAAATAAAGAAACCATAGAAATTCTTTTTATTTAGATCTTATAATAGTTTAAGTAAATTGTTGTAAAAAATGTTTTGTTTAAAATATCGTACTAATTTAATTTAATTTAAACGATACAATGCTAGTTCCAGATAAAGCTAACATTGTATACACCAAAAATCAACTTAAAAACAAAATATATAAGTAATCTACGAACTAATATAGGAGGAAATCATCGAACGGGCAAGATTACTAATAAATCATTTTTGATAAATAGTGAATGAGTGTGAAAATCATAGAACAACAAAGTTATTGAAGTTAGATACGATTTTTTGACAAAATGCTGAACGATTATAAAATTCATAGATGATAAAACTGACGTTGTTATCTTTAAGTTGTGGTCATTTAGGTAGAAAAACCCTTGAAGCTAAAGCTGCTAGACTACAGTAAAAAGCACCGAAACCGATTGGTTAAAAGCGCCACAGACGGTCATGCAGAAATGTCACATTGGGGGTCATAGTTAGTTCTGGTTGGTTAAATCTGTTTTTTTGTTTTTAAATTCCTCAGTTATGCGAAATTTGGCATAAAATTAGCATTAAATTACCACTATATTTTGAGTAAAAAAATTAATTTCTGCTCACTTTACAATGCTAGCTTTACATACGTAATCTCGTTGATCCACAAGTTCGTTTCAAATGCCTATTTGCAGAGATGATTGCACATTAAGATCCTTCGTTGCATTGCATATTGTGTTGCACATTGCATTACACACGTCTGTAGTTTTATACGTTTATGGGCATTAGTTGATTATAACAAATAGTTCTTATTACAATAAATTTTACAGGTAACTGCTGCTGGTAGGAAAGCTCTACTTTCCGCATGTTGGTATCTGGATAATTTATCACAAACCTGGCAAAACTTTTATGACTGCGATCCCTTGAGTTTTGGTGGCACCGAGGAACAAGCTAAACTGGTTATGGGAGGTAAGCAAAACAATACCAGTTTTTCCTTCGTTCCCTTAATTCTGTTGTCGTATTCCTGAATTCGAGATATGTACAATTTTAATGTGCCAAATTTATTTATTTCATTTACGTACAGTTGAAGTATTTTTTTACTAAAATAATTAATTTATGCCAGTTTATCTGTTTACTTTTTTCTTTATCATAAAACAACACTTTTAAAAAATTCATATTAAAGATAAAATAAAAATTATTTGCTATTCACTGGGTCAAAAGCTGATAGGAATGTATTAGAATATTGGAAAATATAGAAAATAGAAGGATGGTTAAAAAAGAAAGTTGTATGCTATTTATTTCTAAACCCAATGTCGACGCTATGTGGTTTTGTTTTGAAAATATTTATTATTTTTGTTTATTTTTTTCTCCAAATGTTCTGAATTCTTAAGTCGGTATAAACTAACTTATATTTTTCACTTTTTTAATCTGATTCCTAGTTTTTTCTTTTAAATATTTTTTATTTATATCAGGTAGGAACGAAATTACTATCCAAACTTTTATTTTCTTGGATTTCTTTTAAATCTTAATATGATAAACTGTATTAATAAATACCAATACTGGATAAAAAAATATCTGCATATTATTTCTGGTTTAATCGGAAGTAATATGAAAATTATTATTTTAAATGAAATGCCCTGTATATTTTTAAGACCTGAATTTAGGAAGTAATTCCTAATATAAAATCTATGATATATACATAACCTATCGTTTTTAGTGTTAGAGAAAATAGTGATTGAAAATGCCCAAACAACCCACACAATATATGGAAAAACAGATAAATATCAGATGTGATGACTCTCCATTAAGGCAATAATAAGAAACAATCCTAGCTTTACCAGGTGTGTTCCATAAATGTTGCAAAATTCGTTTTTTTATGGATTTCGTTTTCTAAAGATAATTTTTTATTTATGGACCCTTCTATTCTTTTAAAAATTAAATAATCTGAGACCGTTTAGACAAACTAACTAAGATAGCTAAAAGATATAATACAGGTTTCGTATCAGGAATGACTTATAGAATTTAAATCTTAAAAAATATACAGGGTGTTTCGTTAAAATTATGGAAGTTCACGCCACTTCAGGTTAAACCAGAAGTCATAGACAAATGTATTATATTAAATATTGGCGCCCTATGGCACAACTATGGTGACGGCACAACCTATCGTATTAAGAGTTGAAAGCAATATGTATTTATCCAAGATTTTGATACAATAGGTAATAATTGTTTCATTATCAACTGGAATATTTTTATAAACAAAAAAATGTGATATGTTTGTTTTTCTAGTTTTAATACGAAATAATCTTTGTTTTTGAACAATTTTTTAAACGTAATCTGACAGAAATACATTTTTAAGGTGAAGCTTGTATGTGGGCCGAAATGATCAATGATAATAATGTGGTGTCACGAATTTTTCCAAGAGCCTCTGCAACCGCAGAAAAATTATGGTCTCGCAGCAATAACTATCTTCTTAATAATCATGCTCAGAGACTTGAGGAGCATGTCTGCAGAATGAACAGAAGAGGCGTATCGGCGGAACCTCCAAATGGTCCTGGATATTGTGATTAAGAAATATTAATATTCATTTTAACAAGTACAATATAACCATAAATAATTATTTAAGCATTTTTATTTGTAACTAGATTGAACGCGTCGAATTTGTAAATTGTTATAGTACAACAAGCCACACAGAGTTGGGTAGTATTTCAATAACTAGTATTCTGAATCGTATTCAGTATACATCTGTGTGTTTGGTATTTATTCGGCAGAATACTTTTTGGTCAGTATTCGGGATTTGGTATTAAAAATACCATTTTTGAATAATATAGTATTTAAATACAAATTTTTAAGTATTTGAATACCGGAGTTTGAAGTATTTGAATACTCACTATTTGAATACTGAAATGTGAAGAGCAGTATTTAAATACCAGCATCTGAAGTATTCAAATTATCGAGATTGTCAGTATTCAAATACCAAAATGGTAAGTGACCCAAAAATGTAAAAAAATTTGGCGAGGACCTTTTTTTTGCTCAAAAAGGAGAAATATAGTGAAAATAGGATTAGTTTAAATTTCAACTTTGATGATGGATATCTCGAGAATGAAACGTTTTCGCAAAAAATCAGATTCGTGATCAGCGCCCCAAAAACCACCATATACCAAATTTTGTCAAAATCGGAGTTGCCGCAGATTTCTAAAAATACCTTAACTTGACGGTTAATATACTACAGAAACATTTTTCTCATATTTAATTCTTATTGTATAATTTTAAAAAAGATTCATAATTGTATGAATTACAGTTTAAAGGACCTCTCATTTACACATCAACTTTTTCACCAGCTTAAACAATAAAAATTTCACTTTCATAAAAAATAGAAATAATATGTAAATTTATACATAATAAAATAATCGTCATCATTTACAGACCTACACTAACAAAGCACAACATTAAATAATTTCTGTGTACTTATCTAAAATTTTATATTATGCCAATTTCTCTAAGTTTTTCTCTCATTTTCATAACTGTGCCTTCCCAGAGAGTTTGAAGTGGTTCCCTTACTGTATCCATTGGTAATTTTGTTATGATACTCATAGCTGCTTTTAGAGTTGGTACCATTTCTCCTAAAATAGTTTTGAAATTTGAATCTCTAAACTAGTTTTAATAGTAGTAACGGTTGTTTAAATAACGTAATAAAAGTAAAACAGATTCAGCAAAGATTGTTTTCTTGTTTTTTTCTATTGATATTTTTATGTCATTATACAGGTTGTTAATTAACTTAATCGACAAATTTTAAGGGGTGATTCTACAATGAATACTAGAAAAAAATATGAACATATGTCCTAATTGTCTTAGTTTCTAAATTAGAGGATGTTAAAAAATTAAAAAGTATATATATATATATATATATATATATATATATATATATATATATATATATATATATATATATATATATATATATATATATATATATATATATATATTTTATTATAACTTTTATACCAATTTAGATCTTTAAAAAAAAATGCATCATAAGACATTTTTTGGCATACAAGAAACATTTTTATACGAGTGTCGTCAATAAGGAATCCAAGGTAAATATTTTTAAAAAAATGGTACGCCACTGCTTTTATCAAATTCTGCAGTAAAAAATTAAACCCCTCATGAACGACACTGGTATTTTTTTCTTGTATGCCAACAAATGTCTTCTGATGCATAGGAGGCGTTCCCCAAATTTTACATTGGTATGGACTGGACACCCTGTATTAACTAAGAAATTTATTTTATTTATTATACAGTGATTATTTAAAGTATTTCCATTACACTCCATATATTATAGTGCTTCTAAGGTTAGAAAACAACAACTATTATGGATTTAACATTTATATAAATACAGACAAGTACAATTTATTATCATTCTTGCTGTTAAGTTTTTAAGTACCTATTTACTTACCATGATTATAAATATTTGTAATAGCCTTAGTAAGTAATGTCTGAGAAGCTTGCGCACTTTTTATTTCGCCATTTTTCATACATGAACATATCGACTCAGCAAGTTTCGGTAAAATATTTAGACTGTTACCCATGATACATGTAAAACCACTTGCAACTGCCCCAAGCATTCCCTAAACAATAAAAATTAAATAATAATATAGTATAAAATCCGTCCTATTCTGCATACTATAAATACATATACTGGGTGTGAACAAATTTATTAGACAAGCCATAATATAACTCCTAGAAGATTAGAAATGTCCAATTGGTATACCTAAATGACATAAAAAGAAGAGTTATGGGATATTTTTTTCTCTTCAGTCACTTCAGGTTTAACAGCAAATGACTACAATTTTAAAGTTTTAAATGGAACACCCTGTATATTTTGACATTTTTAGAATCCCAAATACCATTTTAATTCAAAATGTGACATTTTAAAAAGTTTCATCACAAGTAATCTAAGGACCCCAGATTATGTTAGAAAACTACAATCGCAAAGTTTTAGTGACTAGTATAAAAGGTAGACATAAAACAAGTTGGCAAATTGACATATTCGTGTCTATTATTTTTTATATGGCAGCCCTATTTAGACAAGTACTTTTTGACGTATCTTACAATACCAATTTATTTGTGTTCCGATTAAAAATAGTGACATAAATAAATGGCCCTAGATGCAGTATTTAAACTGGCTCATAAAGAGTCATGTAGACATAAAAACTTTTCTTTTTTTTTTTCTTTTTATCTTTATGACATCCCACGAAGGCCTATACCTAAATACCAGAGTACCATGATGGTGTCGGGTTATTAGATGTTTAACCCATTATTTTCACTGTTCCGTCAACGTTGTCCAAGCACTGAAAACCTGCAGTTTTGCATATTTCACAGCGCCTTTTAGACAACGCGGGAGTGCCACCACCGTCGTTAATTTTCAATAACTACTACCTAAATATGTCTCCCCGTCGGGAATCAAACCGGCGACTTCTGACTTCGAAGATCAAAGCTCTGTTCACTGCGCCACGGGAGAGACAACTTTCAAAGATGTCATATTTCTATTTATAATTGCCGACAAAAATCAAAAATGTTTAAATATACAGGGTGTTCCATTTAAAAATTGAAAATTGGAGGCATTTTGCAATTAAACTAGAAGAGATTGGTAAGTAAAAAATATGCACAAACTTTTCTCTTCTTATACCAAGTCTCAATATGTCTAATACTCTAGTAGTTATAGCTTCTCTAATAGATTTGTTGACACCCAGTATAAAGCATTTTGCCTTGTTTTCTAATTTTAGACTTATGTGTTCTGAAGGTATATTCTGACACTGCATAATACCTAAAACAATGGAAAAGTAATTTACCAATACTTTTTTAATACAATTCTAGTGCAAAAACATTTTATGTCTTTCTCTAGTTCTAAGTATTGTCATTGAAGAATTAATATGTACAATTTAAAATCAGAAATAAAATAGATTATACCTCATCAGTTCCCATGAACACAATAAATTTTTCAGGATTTAATTCCATGACAGACACAGTCTCTTGTAAATCTCCAGTTGTATAAATCAGTCCAACAAATGTATCCACTTCTCCGGTTATATCCAATAAAAATTTTTTCATATCAACTAAAAATAATATCCATATTAAAATATATTACATATTATATTTATACTTTCTTTGCTTTAAAATTTACATACTGGTTAAGTTTGTGTACTTGGGATAATGGTGATACAATATTGGCATTGATCCTGTGCTGTTAGAGACAGTCTTAATATAACGGACCAAGTCCAAATGATCCTGAGGTCTATGATAAAGATCTGGCAGAAGTACTATTGCTCCAACACCAAGTTTTTCAGCATGTATTGCCTAAAATATAACAGTAAACCCTTATAGGTTAGATTTAGGAGTTTTTTAACAAAACACATTTATTATTGTGAAAATGCTACAATTATTCTGGCCTACATGACTCACCAATTCTATAACACTTCTAAGAGGAGCTCCACCAATCTGAACCATCACAAAAATGCCATAATCTTTACAAAGACCACACCAGTACTCTAAAACTCTTTTTCTCTCACTAGTGGTTAAAGACATTCCTTCTCCGACAACATCATTTACTAAAAGTAATAGTTTTTTGTTAAATACATAAAATTTTATATTAAAAGAAATAATATTTTTCGTTTTAAAACATCAGTTAAAAAATACGAGAAAAACGATGAAAATCCAATTTTTATGAAATTTTATTATTGCAGTATATTATACCTCGTAAGTTCATGCATATTTTAGTTCTGAAAGAAACGGAAATATTAATAAGGATCATGTTTAAAAAAGCTTTTAAAAATATCACAAACTATGCAAAACAAATCAATATCAAATGCACTCTCCTAAATATTTCTTATTTTTGGACATACATAATTTTTCCCGTGAGGTCTTCATTTTACTTACTTGCACACTTAATGTAATTTATTGTACCATTAAATACAGAACACACATAACAGTACAAACGGCTATCAACCTTTTCACTGAATTTGATTGATGAGAAATTATTTTTCTCTAAAGTTTCATAAAAGGTTTAAGTCGAAGTTAAAGTAATATTTTTATTTTTTCTTTCTTTTTAGCTGCTTATAACAACTTACCTAATATACCTTTAACCCCACATGCTTTTAAAAATTTTACATAGGGTTTTATCAAATCATAACAAACATCTTTACTTCTTGACTTTACAAACGGAGTGACAACTGGGCATAACAATCCTCTGAATTTCATCATTTGCTGAAAGGAAGTAATATAGAAAAAACGAACAATTTATGTTTATAATATACAATAAATTATAATTAAAAAAAAATATACAAAATGTCTTTGTCTTACTTAAGTATTTCTTACCTTCTTAATTATTTTTTCAGATGGTGGTTGAGTAGTATTTCTCTTATGCTTCATGGAAGCCATATGTTTAAAAACTTCTGACTTGCCACATTTGTAATCTTTTTACAAAATTTACAATAGAAGTAAGTCTCTCCATGAACACTTTCTGATAACCATGGTTTAACTGATGGTATATCTTCCCACTCTTTCTTGTATTTTTGTAGATACTGAAAAGTAAATAATAGTTGAAATAAGAAGAGTAATGAGAAGTAGCAATTTTCTTTTTAAAATTAATCTATGCTATTCCTTTAATTAAAATACAGGCATATCAATAGTTAAATACTGCATACCAAAAGTTACAACTTTGAATTTGATAAAATATTCTTTATATCAATATAGCATTTATTTAGCAATAAAAACATTATCTGTTTTCATTACCCATTTCGAAAATCCCTACTTTTTATTAAACTTACCTTACTTTTAGTATTGACTTGAATTTTTCTCCAATTCAAGGTTACGCTAACTTACTTAATTGTACTGTTATAATGAGTAAAGGTAATAAAATAATGAAGTTTTAACAAATGATTTATTTATGTACTTGTGATTTTTTAAAATTAATATTATCTGAACCATAAATTAAAAATTAGAAGTAATTTTTTCAAGTATTACATATCAAGTCACCTGAAGAAGTATTAGTTCAATTATTTGATCCTAATTGATACTTAAAAATTTTAAATTTTAGTCCTTATTGCATTAGTCTAAAAAATTAGGTTAAAAATACTTTCTTTACTGAATGCTGCTTATTAAATGTTATAAAATATTATCAGAGACAACAATGAGACGAGTAACTGGTCCTAACAATTTGTCCATTGTATTTATCTCTTTCTGGTTTAACGCAAGTTCCAATAAATATGTCTTTGTCTTTCATCATGGCAGGTTATTGTAGATGGAGCAATCATCGCTTTGCCCTGGTTGCCAGGTTGTTTACAATTTCTGCATGTAAATTTTAATGTCCTTTTTGGCTAAATCTAATTAAGAGAAAGAAAATATACCATGAGCCATGAATCCAATATTTTTAACTTGACAACGTTGCCGGAGGCAGTCACGCGGAAATGTTATTCGATATTTGTGTATGATATTTTTCAATGGCCGATTTGTTTGGACAGTTTGTTTACATTTTCTGGGATTTATTGTGTGTTTCGTGGTTTTTTACCTTTAATTGGTCTTTGAATATTGACTTTTATTAGTAATCACAGTGTATATATTAAATTTGTGCTTTTCAACAGATAATTTAAGGTAACATGGTTATCTGTAAGAAAAAATCTTTATAAAAACCAAATAAATGACATTTTTAATTAATTAATTATTGAACTAAACCCCAATATTTTATATTAATAGGAAACAAAAACAAGTACCTAACATTAAGGGCAAAAATAGCACAGCTATATAATTTGAATTTGGCGGGCAAACGATAAAGTCGACTCACGCGCCATCTGCGTTTACCTTCCTTGAAGACAGACAAGGAAGGCCCAGCAGCTATCTCTCTCTCGGATAATTTATTTACATTTAGTTGCTCGTCTCCTTCTTGTCTCTGATATTATTATAAATGTATGCTTGTTACATTACCGAATGCTACTTTTAGTTATTTGGTTTTTCTAAAGGAAAAATGTAGGTTATATCCATATAATAGTTAAGGTTGCCAAATGTCCGGTTTTTGACCAGACAGTCTGGTTTTTCTGATGTCTGTCTGGTCGAAAAGTCTTAGCAAACCGGACAACAGAATGTCCGGTTTTTGTGGGACTTGGATAAAAAATGCTGTAATTTGAGAAAATTTATTTAATTTTTTTTAAGTTATTCTGTTTATGGTGCAACACTACATGGACTATAATCTTTCCAAGTGTGAATAATCATCGCCAATCAAAGGAACCCACCTTTGTAAATATGTAAAATAATTACAGTATACAAATAAATAATTCACAAAATAGTTCAATAATAAATTGAAATTGGAAAATATTTGGACAGACAAACAAAATCGCCTGTCTTAACAGAGTAGTAAAGAACATTTAAAGACAGATTCTGCATTAAAAAATATAAAGAAAAGTTCATATAAACATAAGTCCAGCAATGCATTGTTTCCCAGATACTGGGTGGTAACCTTAAAAGAAAAAAATATTTTTGGTAATACCTTAAATAACCCTAATCTGATTTTAATAAAATTTGTTACTAATATTTGTAGATTTAAAAAGTTTATTTAAATTATTTAGAGATTTACAAGTTAATTAAATATACCCAATCCAGCGTCTTGAGCGGTACCTCAAAGAATATTGATAACAAAAAATAAATTTAGAAAAATTCAATAGTTTAAATATTAATGGTATTTAATTAAGTGTTTGTGGTAAATTTTCTATAATTATGCAGCATGCCGTTAGGTAAGTTTTATTATTTTCAAAAAGTTAAAAGGATAGGAAAAAATAAGGGCTAGAAAGCTGTATTTTTACTTTCTTAGTTTAAATAAAATAAAAAAACTTGCATAAAAGTCAGAATACATTTTTTTGTCAGAAATCTTCGTTTGGGTACCTCTAAAAACGCCACTGGTCTAAAGTGAAGTTTTTAACACGCTTTTATTAACTTGGGTTGTAACTATCTATCCATCTATCTATCCATCTATGTAACGGAATCTTTGAGCCTAATTTTTACCAACTTCCAGCTATTCAATTTCTTTGAAACTTTGCACACGTATCAAGGACCGATGACAATGCAATAATTTAAAAACAGTATCCCGTTAAGTTCCAGCATTTTCCAGGAAAACCGGAAAAGTGAAAAATCGTACGTTCTGGCGGATGCGCCAGATTAGACAATTGAATAATCGAACTTGACAACATTTGCCGACGGGTTGGGGACCAGGGGCTCAATTCTGGGGCTCAATTCTGCTTAATTGAACTCATTCGTTCGCTGAACGTATTCGTTCCGGGAGCGTATAACCTTCATCTGTTTTTTTTAACGAACGAATAACCTTCACTTGTTTTTTAAAACAGGCGGTCATAAAACAGAAATCTGTATTACCATCTGACATCTGACAAAATTCAAAGTCATAACATAACCTAAAATTCCTTTAAAGTGAAATTAAAGTTGAAAAAATCAGTTAACTAAGTTATTAAAAACAAAGTATACACTTTAATTGAAATACAAGAAGCAAAATAAATAATTAAGATGGTCCTCCGCAGCCAGAATAATCATTCGTAAGCAAAATAGTTCCTAAATCACATAACCTATAACCAAAAAGGTTCGTGAAGCGATCTCCTGCAGCTCCGTCGGCGCAAAACCGCAAAAGTGCGTGAAAGCGTTAGCCTGAAGCTCATTTGGAGTAAAATGAATATGTCAGTTGTCAAAATATAGATTGAAAAGAAAAACTATGAAAAATTACTTATTGCTTTGGAAAAGTAACTAACAAGTTATTGCATATAACTTTTATACCATCTTCCATTTATACTTTCTAAAAGAAGGCCCTTATTGAGTGTTAGGTACTTGTACCGAATGTTAGATTAGGACAAAGACTGGAAATGGAGATTAGCAAACTACATTAAAATATCACTTAAGGTAAGTAAACTAAAGTAAACTCATATTTAGAAAAAAAACATTTATGGTAAATTTCTTTTTAGTTTAAAAAGGTAATATTTTAAAAATGTTTGTCTTATTTATGCAAATTGGGTAATTGTCTCGAAAGTTGGAGCAACCCCATTTTGACCAAATTTGTTTTTAATTGACTTTTTTCAATTTTATAATAAAAGGTGTAAAATACATAGAAATAGGGAGTTTTAAAAGGTGAAAATTATGTGGCCACTTTAGCTTTAAATCAAGCATGCATGGCGAAGAAATTTTTAGTGAATAAACTGGAGCATTTATTTTAAAAAACTAATTGATATATCGAACTAAAAAATGAAAAATAAATAATAGTTTAAAAAACTAAAAAACACGCTTTTATATGCAACCGAACTAAAAATTAGAAAATAATTTTTATTACAAAGAGTTTGTCAGTCATTTCAGAGTAAAAAGCGTGGGGTGCATTTTACTATTTTTTCATAACTTTTCCCTCATAGATATTTGCAAATAGAATAATTATAACATTTAATATATTAAGCACCCCACGCTTTTTACTCTGAAATGACTGACAAACTCTTTGTAATAAAAAATTATTTTCTAATTTTTAGTTCGGTTGCATATAAAAGCGTGTTTTTTAGTTTTTTAAACTATTATTTATTTTTTAATATAAATTAATAGCTCTTTTACCGAACTTAAAAATAAATTAATGTTTTTTATGTCCGGTTTTTTTCTGCAGCACACCTGGCAACCTTAATAATAGTAAATAGAGGAAGTACAAAAAACCAATACCAGACAACTTCTATTAATAAGTTCCTTAATATAAAATTCATATGGAGATCCAATAAAATACAAGCTACCTTCTTATTATTCGGGGACCCACTTGTCCCATCCTTTTTCTTTCTGCCAGGTTTGGGCTTTTCTTTTTAATTCTCTTGGCCAAAGGTTCATCATCATCTTCTTCGTCCTCAGAGTCGTCATCTAGATTATGTTCATATTCACTTCCAGAATCTGGTTTAAAATCGGAAAAAAGGTCTTTTGCTGTTTTATGTGATTCGGTTTTTACTATGGCTTCGCCTTCCCTACCGTCGTTTTCGATATCTAAACGTATTATTTCCACGCCTTCGTCATCTCCTCTATTTACTTCCTTTTTATATCCATTTTAACTTAATAACTTTTAATTTTTTTAGAACAGAAAACCAAAGCCAAACATAACATAACCTGCTTTCCATAACATAAAACTGAATTGAACAGAAACCGCCAATAAGGGATGTTTTTGCGGTTCAACCAGTTACTGATTAGCCAAAATACAGACGCGAAATAGCTGATAAGCGAAGTTGCGACGACTTTTCTTCCGCGGTCTAGTTTCGGTTTTGCAAATCTAGTAACTCTGTGAACGTAAACTGCCAGTGTTTCTTTAAACCTAACAAAAATTTTTTTATTACACTAGAAATGTGATATATATTTTTGTATTCCAATGTACAATAATTATTTATTAAAAAAATATTGGTTTTAGAGAAAATCTGTTACTGGATTAAGTTGTGATAGTGCAGTTTAAATAAAACAAAATGGACAAATATGTTTAAATAATATAACTCCATTTAGAAAAAAACCGTAACTACTAAAAATTCTACGTGTTCAATTTTTTAGGATATTTATTGAAAAAACTCGATTTTTCTTTCGGAAACGTTTCGCTCTCGAGACTCGAAAGATATCCGCCATCAATGCTGAAAATTCAACTCGCCCTATTTTTGCTATATTTCCCCCATTTTACAAACAATACTTGATATAAAGATATATTGGGATTGGGACGCAATATTTAATTTACACCCTTTAATACTAGAACCTATATTTCTTTTTATATTACTTTTTTTTCTATCAAACTGCACAGCTTCAACCCCTCAAACGCTGCAACAATGTATACACTAGTACCGACAAAGGTTGCTGCGGTTAAAATGATTTAAAATAAAGCTTTGCAATCAGGGCCGTTTCTGGCGAGCGTGCAGATGATGGACCACTCGCACAGAGCGACAAAAATTAGAGGGCGTCGTTTTAACAAACATTTTTATACCTCAATTTTTTTGCGCAACAAGGCGCAAGTTATCCTAGGAGCAGCCCTGCAGGGGCGGCAATTTCTCTTTATGCACGGAATGACAGAAATCCCAGAATCGGCACTGTTTGCCATTTATTTTATTTTTAAATTTAACTTTATTGCGCTGATTTTCAACAAATCTTAATATAGATAAATTTAATGATGATGGTGTACTTTATGCAAAAAGTATTATCAATATAATTTTGAATTATAGTGACGTCATAATGTAATTAACCGTTTTTAGACGTTCCATCGCGAAAAAATGACTTTTAAATATCTGCTTCATACATGTCAATAATGTCAAATTAGTAAACAAAAACAAGACAAAAACATTTAAATTATTTCAGATAAAGATAAAGAAATATAATTACGAAAAACTATTTTAGAATACAAACATGGGATCGGAACATTCAAGTCACTTAGAAAATCAAGATTCCAATAAAAAGAATCAAGTAAAGTCGAGTTTTAGAAAGCAACATACAATTGCTAACCCTGGTGCAAATACTACAGATCAGCCCTTTGAAACTGGTGAAAACGGCAGATCTATCTCTCCAGGACCTAGTGTTTGCAGTGATACCGATCTTCCTTATATCAGTTATACGGTAAATCGTCCTATTGGAGGTAAGAGTTTAAGATATCTATGTAAGCAGGGCCACTGTGATTTATAGTTTTGGGTTAGTTTCTAGTTTTTTATAAACAACGTACAACCCCATTAGTTAAGTAAATGCTTTTAAATGGGTGTAAAAAGAATTTAATTTAATTTATTTTGGTATGATTTTATTCTGTTTGTTTCATTTTGATATTTTAGTCTACAAATAAATAGGACTTCTAATGTTCCGTGTTTTGCTATATTTCAAACACCTACCTACCTATCGAACTCCAAAAAAAAAACCTGATCCAAAATGTCTTATGGGGCACCAAATCCTTATTTGCACACGGGCACCGTCGCTTTAGCTCCTTTATTAGGCTTGCCTACAGCTTGTTTATTTTGCTTATTGTGCTTATATTCTTTGTTGGCATCCTCATAGTGCACCTTAGTTAAATATAAAGAGAAGACTGGAGAAAATATAAATTATAAAGTGTAATAAGTACATGATATATTAGGAATAAAGCTAAAATCTTTGATTGGCCATCCATGATACTTTTATTGTAAGTGGATTTATTTTGTATCTTTAACTGTTGTAAATTTTTAGACTCACCTAAATTAGCAAATAAACAACTGATCAAAAGTAAGTCCACAACAAGTCGTAGACCACAGACTACAAAGCAGTCCAGAACTAAAAGTGCTCACAATACTATTGTTGTTATTAGAGGAGCAGAAACTAATGCAAATACAGATAAAGATCCAGATGTTCTTAAACTACAAAGTATACCAATGTTTTTACCAATTATGAGAGCCACATTAAGGTATAGTATTCTTTCAGTTACCTCAGTTATAAAACCCATTATTCTGGAAACATTTTTAGAAATTTGGTAGTAAGTAATCAAAACTTTATAAAACTGGCATCAGAATAAATTAATAATACAAATCTTGCGGATTGTTGTATTTTAAAGGCAGTAAAAATGACGTCTATAAGCTAGCATTGTAAAGTGAGCAGAGCCCAGATTCTATAAAATAATAAGGAAAGAGAAAGTGATTTATCTGTCACTACAGTCAGAAAGACGAGTTACAATTGGTTTAAAGTGACACTGTGGACATATAAATATTTTTCTCTTTCCCTTTGTTAGTTACAGAATCGTAGCCCAGATTTCAAAATTTTTTCCCAAAATATAGTGTTAATTTGATGCTAATTTAGTGCCAAAATTAAAAATTTGATGCTCTTCTCAGGTCGGGGAAATACAATGCTTGCTCCAAATAACAGAAAATCAACATAACTGCATATGTAATCTCAGGTATCCCTAATTAGTGCTTAATGGGTGCTGCTTATATGAGAGGAGAAATCAAATAAAACCATAAATATCCATATAAATATATCACCTCGTATAGAAACACGTACCTTCGTTTTTATACTTTTATTAACAATAAAGAGTAACTATGGTTAAAACAACGACAAAATCTTTAATTGTCAATGTCTCAAAGTTTACACCACAAAAGTTATTATTATTATTATTATTATTATTATTAAAGAGCAGATAAGCGGCACTGCCGATGAGACTGCTCAGATTTTCCTTTTTAGGTCTTTGGTTTTGTTTAACACACTTTAATATCACAGGTAGGTTAATTTTAAAAAAGATTTTAATATCACAGGTCGTTTTTAATTTTAAAAATTATATCACAGTTTATCATTTATTGATTAATAATTATTCTTTCATCACAGGTCTATCACAGATATTCATTATTAAACTTTGATCACATTGAATAATGCACCAATACCGATTCCATTGCTTTCAAATCCCGATCCACTTTATTTTTAAATTGATTGATATTCAGAGATGCAACAGTATCTTCCTGTAAGCCATTCCATACATACACCACCCGATTCGTGATGAAGTTACGTCTTTGTAGTTTGTTGCATCTCTCTTTTTCTAGCTTTTTGGAGTGACCTCTCAAATCCCTGGTAATACTCAGATGAAACAAGTCCAAATCACAGGTGTAATAACCGCCTGTGATTTTAAAAACTTCAATCAGATCACCTCTCAGTCTTCTCTCTCTCAAGTTTGGTAGCCTCATTCTACTAAGTCGGGTAATATAATCTAAGTTCTTCAATTCTGGGGGTATTTTTGTAACCCGTCTCTGTACCCTTTCTATAAGCTCTATATCTTTTATGTAATATGGACTCCATATACACTGAGCATACTCCAATTTTGGTCTTATATACGATTTATAAAGCTTTGTAATCATTTCAATCGAGTGATCACTAAAGGCCTTCTGTATGAGATAGATCATGATATTAGCCTTTTTAACCATCTCTGAGATGTGTGTCTCCCACTTCAAATCCTTAGTTACCACAACACCCAAATCTTTTTGTTCTTCCACAGATCTTAATGGTTCATTGTTTAGGTAGTATAATTTGAGTGGATTATTGGCACCTATATGCAGAACAGTGCACTTTCTCACATTCAGGGGAAGAAGCCAAGTCCTGGACCACCTTTCCAACATGGACAAGTCCTGCAGCAGTTCATCATATTTATCTAGAGGGTTGCAATATATTTTAGTATCATCTGCGAACAGTGTTATGTTAGTTTTGATCATTTTTGCCAAATCACTTGTATATATTAGGAAAAGCAATGGACCCAGAACGGATCCCTGACATACTCCACTTGTTACGGCATGATACTCTGAATAGTGTCCATTAACACGGACACAGAAGCGTCTATGGTTCAAAAAGGACTCTATCCAACGCAACAAATCTCCGCGCACTCCAAAATGCTCCAATTTTGACAAGAGCCTGCTATGCGGTACCTTGTCAAAAGCCTTTTCATAATCTAGATAGATAACATCAGTTGGCCGTCCCTCGTCATAATCCTTTATCCACTGATTTGTACTTGAGAGTAAATTTGTAATTACTGATCGACCATGAAAAAAACCATGCTGAGTTCCAGGCAATACACCATTTTCAACCATAAAGGTTCCCAATTCCTTGACAATAATTTTTTCCATTGCCTTACAATCATTACTATTAAGGCTAATAGGCCTATAGTTTGCTGGAATATGTTTGTCACCAGACTTATATATTGGAGTTACAATTGAACGCTTCCATACCTCAGGTATAATACCCTTTTGCATGGATTCGTTCATTACTGCGGAAAGGGGATTACTAAGAACTTTTGCACACTTTTGCAAATAAACTGCTGGAATCTCATCAATGCCCGGACTTGAGTCCCTCCGTATGGCCATAATTGCTTCCTCCACTTTTGATGGGGTGAAATCGATTGTACAGATGGTATTTGTACATCTGGGCGTTGCTATTGCTGGCAAAGCACTTAAAGGCTCAATCGTGAAAACCCGACTAAACTGTGCAGCAAAGCATTCCGATACTTCAACAGGATCGATTAAAATACAATCCGTGCCTGCTTCTTTTAGAATAAAGTCCAAAGATCTAGAACTCAGAGAATTATTAATGTATGAATAGAATTTTTTCTCTGAAGAATTCAAGAGACCATGTTCATAACGTAACCTTGCATTATGTATTTCTTGTTTGAGTTTGTTATTCTGGGTTCTATATTCTGCATATGCTATTTCTGTTTTAGCTGCTTTGTATTTATTCCATAGTTGTCTCTTTCGATCAATTTCCTTAAACAGATGTTTATCTAGCCAGGGCTTCCGTGGATTAGTTCTTCTAGTCTCCAGAGGTATGTGGCTTATTATTATTCTACTGTTAATTTCAGCATATGTGTCATACAGGTTGCAGCGATTGGGATCATCAATAACTGCCACGAAATTTTCTTGCTCCAGACTTTCACCTATAGCATCATAATCAGCCTTCCAGAAGTTTCTTTTCATCACTTTGTGGGTTGTCCCTGAATTTAGGTTAATTTGCGCTTGGGCCTCAATAACCAGATGGTCACTTCGGCCTAAGGGCGGTGCAGTTTTAATAGAGGTGATCAGTTTTTTATCACTTGTAAGGATCAAATCCAGCAATGAACTCTGGTTGTTACGTATTCTTGTAGGAAATTTAACTAATTGATGTGCATTAATTTCTTTATATGCCTGCAGAAAGTTGAATCAATACTAATCCTTCGAAGGTTTTCTGTCGCCCTTTTATAGTAATGTGGAAGAGTGAAGAATGATCTTGAATTTTGGAGAAATATCGCGAAAATTCTATAGTACAGGATGGCATAAAAGTTCTTAATGGATAATCCGGGCCTTTTCGGAAACCTTCGAAAGTGATGAAAGAACTTGAAAAGATTGATTTGTTAAATGCTGTTGTGTGTGTGGTAGGCTATTTTATATCTGTTGATTAAACAATCTTTTCAATATTTAAACTAGGACTGAATTTTCAGAGGCCTTTTTTCTCGGAAATGGCTGACCATTCGGCGCTAATCTATTAGGGGTTAAAAACCCTTATGGAGTACTATTATTGTGCAAAACCCATCGCCAATTGAATTTCCCATGTCGTACCCTCCCCTTGTAAGTGCTCATTAAGTGCTGGCAACAACAAAAAAATAATGTTTTTCATTTATTTACTTATGCAATTTTAAAATTACTGGGTTTTGTAGAGTTTGACTAGATATTACAATGCTATTATCATTAGAAAAATAACTTATTCTTAATTTCTAGTTTGCCTGCTGCCAGAGATCCTGAGGTCTTGGAAAGACTAGATCCCTCTCCATTTAGAAATTTATGTCTGAGATATCAGCATCATCTTACTGCTGCTGCTAATTTAGTAGCTACTGAACAAAACCAGCTAACTCAAAAGTTCGAGAGGTAAAAAGTAAATAATAATAAGACACAAAAATAATTAAATTAGAAAAAGAGTTGCCAATTACTTTTCTTGGGTTATTTCATGCTCAAATAGGTATATTTTTATGATTTGTTTTAATACACAGTAAAAATTAATTTATTGCATTATTAAAATATAATATCTGTCATCTATATTTTCTACAATTTCTGCAAAAAGTACCAAAAAATACGGTGGTAGTAGTAATTTTGGAGGCATTAAGAAAAAAGGTGAATTTCATCACTCATTAGATAATTAATCCATGTAGCACTTATGCTGTATAGTAATAAATTTGGGTTTGACTAATGGAGGATATAAACTACTTTTTGATGTAAAAATAATAGTTGCAACAATCAAAATAGCAGATGAGCGTCATTTCAAGAAAAAAAATTAAATGGAAAGGGGGGTCTTGTGTCATTTCATTTTAAGGCTCTTGACGAGTCCTTTATAACCCTAGGGATATAAAGTCAATATCTTCACCCATTACAAAATGACGTTACTTTAAAAAATACCCACATTTTTTATTTGAATGGCCATCTTTCAGAAACTATTTTTTATTATTCACAAACTTTATTAGGCACTTGGCCCAAAAGGCTAACAACCGAAGTCTTCCTGCCATATAAACAATTCACAGTGTTTTTATATTTACATTTATACTACTATACTACATACATATACAAAAGGTAATTAATCATAATCATTAAAACATATCCTTAGTTTAAACAATATTCACCTAAATTTAATTTTGTAATTCTAAAAGGGTTTCATATAGGGTTTGTAAAGGGTATTTACGTTTTGGACGGATAATAGGGTTCCTGGTATGAATAAGAGGATTAATAGTATTGAGGTTTGAACGTTTATTAACAAATTTTATGTTTAGGGTCTGAAGGCGATCTAAAATAGGTAAAATTTGGGTTTGTTGGTATAACAGGGCATTTGAAGGATTAAACAGATGATTTGTAGGGTGTCTCATTTTTTGTTACTGTCCTTAGGCTGGTTCTTTCACCAATCTCAATGTTGTAGAGAGCTTGTCTGCAGACATTACATAGAAGTACATGGCCATATTCAATTATCGGTCTACATATCATAGTGTATATTCGGGTTGCAGTCTGAATATTGATTCCCTGGTCTTTGTAAGTCAGTGATCGAAAATGTTTTGCTCGGGAGAGCACTTTCTTCTTGACATCTTGTGTGTGTAATTTAAAATTCAGTTTTTGGTCCAATATTATTCCCAAATATTTGCATGAGTTAGGGTGTTTAGGATAATAAAGTACTCACCAGAAGCTTTAAAATAATGTACCACAAGACCCCCTTAATTTTGTATTATTATTATTATTCGTACCCAAATTTTATATAGAAAAATTTAAGAGTACCAGAGTTAGAAGGGGGAGGGGACTATTTACGTGCACACTGTATATGTCACAGTCAAATAGTAATTTTAGAAAAATGGCTTCTGTCTAGGCAAATGCTTGGTCATGCAAAACACTCACATTGGGAGGGTCATAGTTAGTTCTGGTTAATCAAATCTTTTTTTTTTTTTTTTAATTTGCTTTAATAAGAAATAAAAAAAAACTAATCAGAACTAAGCATGACCCCCTAACGTGACATTTTTGCATGACAATCTAGTTATGCAAATATTTCTAAAAAGTGCCTAGACAAATAGAATCAAATGCTAATTGACTAGTCAAACAGCATTTGCCTAGACAGAAGCCATTTGACTGAGATATACATATACATATTGACCAATTAAGATAAACCTTCGTAAATTATGTTAAGAAGTAATGGTAAAAATTTGGTGCAGTACTTTTAAAGTTTTGATGGGCACCAATTTTAAAAACTGCATTTGTGGAAAAAATACTTTAAAGTTCTAAACACTAAAAAATTTGAAATAAAATGTTTATAAGATGTTGAACAATGAGACTGTCTTAAACTGCTGTATCTTTATTAATTTTGCTCCAATTTATCTTAAACTCTTACACAATGTTTTTGAAATGTTTTTCATTCATAAAATTAAATTTAAGAAAATCAAAAAAGTTTTAATATTCTACCACCTTTTCTTAGAGATGTAAAAAGTAAAGAACACTTATAAACATTAAATATTGGTGCTATTTATTCTTGAATATGAATTATTAATTTGCAAGACTTCATTATCAAGAATTTATTTTATTCTCTATAAGAGATCTGTATTTTGTAAAAAATTGTTACTTTCGTGTCTTCACCTTAAAATCTTTTTATCTAGGTGGATTCCGACATAAGTAAAATTGTAGCAGCAGCTACCGAAAAGCAGAAAAAATTTGCTAAATATGCGGAAAGGCTTTCAAAAGTTCAAGAAATATCTCATCAACTCAACAGGTGTCATATGCTGTTGAATCAGACTTTAGAAAGTATGGAGACTCTAAATAACTACCTAGATATTGAAGACCGATTAGAACCTTTCGTGTGGACAACTGGATGAGGTTAATCCATGTGTTTTTAATTTTGTCCATACAAGTACAGCTAAGATAAATATGCACTCAATGCTTTTAAATGTCCTTAAATAATGACATACAGAAAATAGTGCAAAACTTTTAAATGTATGTTAAATTATACACAAAATTCTATAACAGAAAAATTTACCCATTACACACTTTAGTTTGTAGTTGTAACTTTCAAACTCAAACTCAAAGTATGCTTTATTGTCCAAAGAACAAAATTCTCATTGACAAAGCTATAAAAAAATATATACATTTAAGAAAATATTTCAATCAATCAATCAAAATATGCTTTATTGTTTAAGAATTATTTCTTGTTAACAAAGCTGTAATAAATAAAAATGTAATAAAAAATGCAATATTGTAAAAATAAAAAACAAACAAAATCCATGTATATACCACAAACATACAAACAAAATGGTAAAAGTAATACTAATAGTCGTATTTAATAAATAAATATTTAAAAAGGAAAACGGGACTGAATGACATGAATTTTATAATAGTCAGTTACACAAAATTAGAATAAAACAAATCAATACAATACAATTTTTAAAACAACTTATTAAAAATCACACATATACTATAAATTGTCATTCTTATTATTATATATTTAGACAAAACCGAGTAGTTTTAAAAAAAAATGATTCATTAGGTTTCAACCAATGCTCAGTCAATTGAAGGATTTCCGGGCTTTCAGTACTATCCAAAAAAGCTCAAACCCAAAACTTTTGTTTCTTATTGACTGAATATTCCATAGCAAAATATTAATTATATTTTTATTATTTTGTGGACATTCTACTAAAAATCCTTCTCGGTCATTAAGTTTATATCTGGGTTAAGTCTAAAATGAGAACAGAAACTAACAAATTGGAAGTTGTATTATAGTGGATCATTTAAAAATATATTTTTAGTGTGGAAATGTAGTTAAATAACTGATACATATAAAATTGTTAGAGAATTAGGCAAAATATACTCTTAAGGCATAGAATATTTTAACATATTGCGTTAGTAAAAAGTACCGCAACTTTCTTAAAAAGTGCTAGAGCTGCATTTACCAAACTTAGTGTATAAGCGGCTTAGGACAAGTGGTATTAAATAGTGATGTTGGCACTGTTGCTAGATTTCCCAGTTTTGTGCTACATGTATTTCTTTTTTCGTATTTTTAAATGGAATGCCCCATTTATTTTTATTGCGTTAAACTGGGTTCAGCTAATTCAGTAGTTATTAATTTTCAAAATCCTGTTTCTATTAGTTGTCGAGCTATGATACACTACACTTTCACCAAAAAGTATGTTAGCGCCTAAATGTTTTTAAAACCACTAAAGCTCTATTTACTAAATTAGGTATCAGGGGGTTTTTAAACATTTCTAATTGATTAGTGATACCAGCATTGTTGCCGAAGTTTAATTAAAATGGGTTGTTGTCATATCTCGATACCTTATTAAGATTAAATTTTGAAAATTTTGAATCTTACTAATGTTTGCACGCTTTTTTATTCCAATTTAAATAAATAGTCCATTCCATTTAAGATACCAAAAATATTACGTGTAGCGCTAAACTGGAAAATCTGGCAACAACGACAATATCACTGAATAATTCTACTTGCCCAAAAACCTTTAAATATCGAAATTTGTAAACACAGCATAAGCGGTTTTGGAGATATTTAAGTGCATCTGGACTTTTTACCTAAAATGTGATGTTGTCATATCTTAGCAGCTAGTAAAAATAAAATTTTGTAAATTTTGGGAATTAATAAATTTGATCTTGTCAATTTATTGCAATAAACATAAATTAGCATTCCATACGTGTAGAACCAAACTGGGAGATCTGGCAACGGTGCTAATAGTCCTATTAAATTCTTCAGGCCTGATACCTTCCTAATATTAAATTTGGTATATTGATGGGTTTTTGACAAAACATCGTAAACCCTATTCGTCAATTTTACGGGAAACGCTTTTTTCTTTTCATTGAGTTATTTTTAAAACAAAGTTTGTGTTTTTTTATACACTGGCATTTCCCCGCGGCTTCGCACAGGGTAAATTCGGAGTAAAACAATTCCCCTTCCCTATACCCTCAAGATTTTGGATATATATTATTTAAATTCAAAAAGATTTTTATTTGAAACAGTATACATATACATATCCACACTTAATTTCTATATATATATATATATATATATATATATATATATATATATATATATATATATATATATATATATATATATATACTAATAACGTCAATATCGAATTTTAGTTATATTTTATCCAAGATCGCTGACCCGTGCCCACTTCGTTGGGCGTTAATATCTGAACTTTTGTTTAATCATAGTAAAATATAGTCTATAACACTCCTGAATAGTGTAGCTTTCTGATTGTGAAATAATTTTTATGATAGGTTCAGTACTTCCGAAGATTATCGGCTACAAACAAACAAACTCACAAAGTTACAAACTTTACCTCTTTATATATTAGTATAGGTTGGTGCACGGCTTTATTTCAGGTCTCAGTTTTTGTTTAAAGCCGTGTCCTCACTTAGTAACATGTTACAAAAACTTGTTGCTGATACACGTTGAAAAAGCAAATAACTTACTTTCTATAAAATGTTAGAAAGATGTTAGATAACATTGTTGATAACAGTGTAGCAGTAGTAGCAAGTGAGGACGCGGTTTGCTACTCAACACTGTTACCAACAATGGTATCTAATATGTTTTTTTAAAGCAACATGTTATTTGTTTTGTTAACATGTATCTGCAACAAGTTTTCGTAACATGTTACTAAGTGAGGACACGGCTTGAAATAACGCGATGGGAAGAAAAATCATTTCCCGTAAGATTTCAATTGTTTTGTCAGAAACTCATCGATATGTAGCTTTAGCCGTTTTAAAGATATTTGAGAGTTGCAGGACATTTTACTAAGCCATGATGCAAATAATATGAGCTAATAAAAAATATAAATACAGTGGTCAATATCGGGATTTATGCAATATGCAAGTGCATATTTAGTTTTGCTTTAAATGTAAATATTGTTATTTCCAGCAAACTCATGTTAAGTCTAGTCGCCATTTTAAGGTTAGAGTATTAATCTGAGTATAATTTTATTCTTGTAAGGCACAAAACGATAAATGAATACATAATTTTGAATATTTCCATTTATCACCGTTATTTAGACAATAAATAATCGATTTTAATTGTTTGAAGATTACTGCAGTTGACAATGCAATAGAGCCAACATTTTTACTATTCCAAATACTAATTTTAAAAATATCTAAGTTACCTAATTTTCAAATATAGACATATCATAAGAAATTCTATAATCTGGGGTGTATACGCGGAGGTGCATTCTGGATCAAGATCTATGGGGTAAAAGTTATCTTACCTCGTTATGTCACTGAGCCAATTTAAATTTGTTCTGTTATGTTCATTTTGGGTAAGCTTAGAGCGATCCTGTGTTTTTACCGAGCGTTGCCAGGTGTTGTTTCTGATTGCACTCTAGATAAATTAAAAACATTTGAAGGTTTTATCTAATATGCATTTGCAAATATAAATGGCGTCTAACAAGATTAAAATACCGGTGGTATTTTTTTTACTAAACATTGTGTTATGCAATTTTAGTTTTGGTAATAGTTTCTATAAAAAGTACCTATTAATAGGAAATTTTTTCAACATTAAAAAAATTCAAAATACAATCCGGGACAAACAAAATTTTGATCAAATTCAATCTCAATATAACTTTGTGTTTTTTTTTGGCAGATTTTAATTATCTTCTTGTCCAGTTGTAGCTCCTTCCATTAAGATTATTTATTATAGATAGTTAAATAACAAACTAATTAAAAGCTCAAAATAAAAAAATATATATTATCCATTATTTAATAGCTAACTTGTAGACTAAGTATCTGATTACCCTAAATTTGTAAAATTTGTTGTTTTCATTTTATTGTTGTATATATGTACATAGGTAGATAGAATATATAGGTTGTGATATTAACATTAAGTTTGTTCTTTTAAACTTTTTTTGTACAATCTAAGCAGTCAAAAATTTTTGTATGTGCCGTGGTTTTTGGCTTTGATAGCAACATTAGTAGCATACATCGATACTAATTTTTAAATATATAGTTTATAAGTACTAAGTTCTCTTCAATAAATAAACATTTAACTAGAAAGTTTAGAATTTTTGTTTGTTTTCTTGGACCTGGGATTACACAAATCTTTTAAATAAATAATAGTAATTAAATAAAAATTTCATAAAAATTCTATTAGATCTGGTATAAAGAAGAGGTATTTATTACTGCTGCCGGTAATGCTAGAGAACTACGATTAATATGTATTTTTGTACCCTGTAAGACTAGTTGTTATTAAAAAATAAATAACTAACTGCTCTAGTATTTTAAGACCACACTTCAAAAAGGTGCTTATAAACTTTTTGCATCCTTGTTTTACATTTTGAATTTAGTGAAAGAGCATGGTAATGGCACTAGATAAGGGCCACGGTCATTTAATTCCTGCAAAAACCGTGGATAATAAAAATAAAAAATAAGGTACTGACCAGTCGTGGTAGTTAGGTCAGCAGGGCTCTAAAAGTAAAGCAGGGCCCCAAAAAATTGCAAATGTTGGGGACCAAATAAAAAAATATGAAGAGCAAAAAAGATGGTAATTTTCTAGAAACCAGCAGCAACTCCGATTTTGACAAATTTTGGTATACGGGGTTTGGGGCGCTAATCATAAATCTGAAAGAATTTTGGCAGAAATGATTCGTTTTCGAGATATTTATCAGCAAAGTTGAAATTTCAACTAATCCTTTTTCACTATACTCCCCTTCTTTTTGCACACAATTCTTGATTTAAAGCTAAAGTAGAATACAATATTTGATTTTCACCTTTTAAAACCCCGTTTTCTACGTATTTTACATTATTTTTGCATTAAATTGCATGGCTCCACTTTCAATCATCAATTTACATCGAAGTTGGCTATGGCGGCGTGTATACATGGTTGCCGCATTTTTAAAGTGAACTTTTGCAATTATTTAATAAAAGGTGTAAAATAGCTAGAAAAACATGGTTTTAAGCCGGCTGTCCATGAGAGCGGTTTTTCGCCCGCGTATTGAAAATACGCGCAGAAAATCCGCTGACACGTCCATTGTAGCGAAAAATATTAAAGCGTTTTGTTTTAAATATGGTGGTTTTATGTTAGAATTTTCTTTTGTTAATACTACAGTTGTGAAGGTCACTATAGATGTCAATCATCATCTTTCTGTGGGATCAAGAACTGTACACAAGAGGATAGCTTATTCCCATAAGAGCAACGTTAGTCAGTCGAGCCGTCAAGGACGACCGCTCGTGACGTAGTCATCAGTGCAGATTTGGCGGCGACTAGTGTGTTTATATGTAATTTTATGCATTTTCTCGTCGTTATTTAGTGACCATTTTCGATTTTGTTACTGTTTTTTACATTTTGGGTGTGATAATTAACTTGTAAAGACCTTATACAAACAATAATTTTGTTTTTTAAACTGTATTTTGTTAGTGTTCATCGTTTTTTGTCCAGGCGTATGTGTAATATTTGACTTGACATTTAAACCAGAGACAAGAACTTTCAACGTTGTACATCGTTTTTTAACTACTTTAAACAGTGTTTGGTAAGTTTTCGGAATAAAATTTAGAATAAATATATTCTTTAATGTTTATTTGTTGTTTTAGATAGAAATATGCCTGGGCAGATTTGTGCTATTGCTTCATGCAAAAGCAATAGGTTAACACTAAAGAAAGAAGGTGATTCATTTCCAAAGGCAATTAATTTAGTTTCATCCACACTTATAAAAGAATGGATAAATAGGCGTAAACGAGAAGACACATTTAACCAGGAGACTTCTGTAATTTGGTCCTAACATTTTACATCAAATGATTATGAAAGAGATCTCCAAAATGAACTGATAGGTAAATATTAATGAATTTATTCTTATAAAAAATAAATTTTAATATCTTATTTAATATTTTAGGTCTACCCTTGCGCAGAGTTTTAAAGAAAATTGTAGTTTCCATGGCTGTATGGCATCCTTGAAAATATCTAATGAGAATAATTATAATAACTTTCAGGCAAATTGTAAGAAAAATTTAAAAACAAAGCTAACTGTGACTGATAGTAACCACAGCAAAATTCGCAAGTTGAAACAAATTGTTAGTTAATAAAATCGACATAACATTAGTGTATAAATCCTTGATATAATCTTTACGGTATGGCTTAATTTTGTGGGGAGTCATATATAAACGCAATTTTGTGGCCAGTGTTGATCATACAAAACTACATACTTAAAATAATATTTAATAAGAATAGAAGAAGAATAAACTCTTCTAAGAAATTTTAAAAATCTTTGCTGTGCTACCTTTTTGATAAATGTTTTTATAGTATAAATTACTTTTAAAAATGATCTGTTTTGGTTCTATTTTATCTATATTTTACTATTGTAACAATGTGTTTTTTTGTGGGTTAGTATGTTTGTTTATATTAGTTATGATTTTTTACACCTATTTTTGTACAATTATATTTCATTTTATAATCTAAATTTAAATATTTGACGATGTTAATACTTTTTAAGTCTTATAATGGAGATTATTAAATAAATAAATAAATACATAAATAAATAGTTCTGTGGTAAGATGACAAAACCCGATGTGTTAATTTTAGTAAAATTTTCTGGAGAGATATTTTTAACTTTAATGCGTCCTGAAAAATCACAATTTCAGTACAAAATTTAGATATTGTACTAAAATTGTAATTTTTCAGAATTCATCAAAGTGAAAAATATCTCTCCTGAACAGTTTACTAAAATTAACATATCTGGCTTTCCTATCTTACCACAGAGTTATTCTAACACATATAGGTGCAGTAAGCTTCTATTTGTTTATTAAAATTAAAAAGCACTTTTTGTTATGTTAAAAAATGTTTTATTACCACTTTTGTAGACATTGTAAGGTCATATAATCAATTAAAAAACAATAAACAATTTAAATAAACAGGTTTAATTAAAAAAAATTGTTTTAATCATCATAACCAAGAACTCACTAGTAAAAGGTATTTGAAGAGCGAGTCGATAAAGGAGGTAAATAACATTTTTTTTTATTCGACTTCTCTTCACGAATAAAGGTGGTAAGGGCGTTAGTTGTGTCCTTTACTTGTTATTTATTTTTAAAATGTAGTCTAGTCATCTCTATTTTAATGATTTTTATCACTTATCCCCATCCTTTGTGCAGATAATTTGAATTAAAAAAATACTTGCCTCCTCCATCTTGACTCTTTAATTGTATATTATTTACTTTTATAAACTAATTAGCACACCAAAATTCTCAGGTATGGATTTAATTTTATACAAAAATATGTGATATTAAGATCAAATCAACAGAAATTATTGTCAAAACGGAATTTCTTTACATTACGAAATTTGGACTAAAGAGACTAATGTTTGGTTAAATAGCTACTTTAAACATCCAAACACTTTTTTAAAATAGTTTATTAAAGGTATTAATTAATAAATGTCCTATTCTAAACACTAACAAAGTTGCAATGTAAAAAAGTGCTGTATTATCATTTTTTAGATTAAAATTCTTCATATTCCCATACATTTCAAATGGAAGGCGTTTAAAAGTGTACTGATGGTGACGTCACGCTTTCGACCGCTTCGGCGGAAGAATCGTGGGATCTCGGCTATCCTCTTATGTACAAAATGCTTTTGGGCACAGACCTTTTGTTCCCAGGTTAAATTTCATTCGTAATAAAATTATGCGTTTGCATGCATGCTTTTAACTTTCCATCAAACTGTAGCACAAAATTTACGTATGATTTAGAGTGGTAAAGGGCGGTGATACTGTTCGTATTTGCTATTGCGTTTCAACTCCATGAAGGCGCTGACACGCAGTAGGAATTCACAAACAGCTTATTATGCATTTGTGTGCTTTTAAATTCCTCCTAGACTGCAGCACCAAACTCACGTAGGGTTTAAAAAGGTAAATAAAGGTGATACTGTCCGTATTTGCTACTGCGTTTCAACTCCATGAAGGTGCTGACACGCAGTAGGAATTCATAAATCGCGTGTGGGACTTGCTTATAGTTTACTCAACTTTCTGTGACAATTTGTCAAAATGCTCCTTTGACATTCTTAAATAATTGATGTGTTTTCATCATCATGTTGTCTTAACTCCTTTATTAAAGTATTGGCTATGAACTTTTCATTTCTAAAAAATGTTTTCTAACCCAAAACCAGTGCCTCCTTTTTTTGTCTTTTTGGTCGCATTAAAAGTAGGATAAATATCTTTTTTTTCGGCAAATATCATACTGAAGTAAATAATTAAAAAGTGTAGTTAATGTCGCCCATAACACTTCTTTTATTTAAAATGGATCTATTGTCTTATTATCAAGCTCATCAACTACCTAGTTCAAGGTTATAGTTCCTGGCTATTAATTTGAAAAATCCGCACAATCTAGTGAAAAACGCAAAAAAATTAACTTCATCTCAACTTTTTGCGGATCTGCGTCGAAAATGGCGGGAAAAGCATTTTAAATTTGCACTAACCAATCACAACGCTGAATTATCATCCGCGAGCGGAAAACCGCTCTTATGGACAGCCGGCTTTAAAGGGTGAAAAATCAAATATTGTATACCACTTTTAGCTTTAAACAAAGATTGTGTGCAAAAGAAGCATGAATATAGTGAAAATATAGAAATCGTTTTAATTTCAACCTTTATAATGGATATCTCGAGAACAAACGTTTCCACCAAAAAGTCTTTTAAATTCGTAATCAGCGCTCCAAAAACCCCCGTCTAAATCGGAGTGGCCGCAGGTTTCTAGAAAATAACCAAAAACTAACTAAACCCGGGAGCTCCTCCCAAGTTCAAGGGGCTCCCCCTTAGCTAGGGGGTCGCGAAACACTGCCCCATAGCCCCATAGTAGCTACGTCACTGTACTAGACTAATTCGCTGTAGTGCATTCTGAATCGACGCCCGGTAAAGACATGCGCAATAAGCAAGATCTTATCAAAACTAAACATAAGGGACCAATTCGTTTGCCAAGGTCAAGGTTGGGGTAAAGTTTACCCCAATTTTGTCGAATCCGTCGAATCTGAATGCGCACTGGTATTTCTTTTGCAAGAGGTAAGATATCCTGAGTAGCTTTCCAGTGACAAAAATTTTTGTGTCTCACGCTCCAGGGCTTGAAGCTCTTGATCTGCTATAAAAATTAAGTAAGTCACTGGAACGCATCCCTTGACAAGGAAAGAGAGATACCTTAAAGAAATTTTAAAATTTAGTTTTTTTTAAACCTTTCTTGGCTTTATAAGAATAATCTCTTTTTAATATCTAATTCCATTTGAAACAAATAATTTTAAAAAATCCAACCTTAACCATAAAAAAACACGTTTGGAGCACGAAAACCAAAAGAGCTGGCGATTCACTAGCATGAAAGCCATAAATAAGCAAGCAAGCAAAACCAAAAGAGGGGTTGGTGCATGAGGGGCAAGGGAAAAGAAAAACGGAGTAGTTGAGGTGCATAACACTTTCCGTCACTGGAATGCTATAAAGTAAAACCAAATGCTTCTGAGCTACTTGGGAGCACCCTATATGCGTTACTGGAAAGATACTCTATATTATCTTATATACTTATATCACTTTATAGCATAAAGTGACCACATTTTCAAACCTAGGAATCGGGACAAGTGAAATTAGATGTACTTTTTTAGGTTTTTCCCAGAAATTTTTTGCAGTCAAAAAGGAAATGGTCTTTGCCATTTATATAACTCTATAACAACTTATACTTATTCCTTTAATTTCTCAAATTTTTTAAAAGAGCAAAAAAAAAAGAAAAGAAAAGGTCCTCACCTCCTCAAATAAAACCCCCTTTACACGCAGTCCCACCGCAAATCGAACTTTTTTATAAAATTGGGACATTTTCTTAAATCGTAGGGGCGCGGGAAATTCCTTCAAAAAGCGGGACTGTCCCGCCAATATCTTAGCACGAGGTACTTACGGCCAAGCGACAACGCTGCTTCTAGTAGGTACATGCTCTAACAAAGTAACCCTTTGTTGTTCTGTGATTTTCATTGCTTGACATTTGACATTTGATTTTTGGTGGGTATTGTTTTGTGTACTTTTGTCGGTCATGTTTTTATTCCGGAAAGATTTAAATTAATCTATCAAACTAAATTGAATAAGTGCATTAAATTGTAAGTGTTCATTAAAATCAATTATCCACTTTAAAAGGTAAAAGTTTTCATACAGTTCTATACGCTTTTTCACAGCGTTCTTCTACCGGTTGAAAACATTTTTCGACAATAATATAATTGTTTGTCAAAAACAAAAAATATAAATATTTGATATTGTTGGAGTTAAGTGATAAATATTCTTATCTTTATTATAGATAACGTCGTCGTATCACAATGGAATAAGCCTAACAGGGTTGTTAAATAAATTAAAAGCTTTCTAAATATATTTCCGTATTTTAAAGAAATGTAACCCGAAGAAATGCTTTTGGCCAAGTCGTTCTATGCGGGCTTTTTCTGCCTGTGTTTGTTTTTTGCCAAGGCCTTAAGTAACGGTAAGTTATAAAATAGTAATTTATGTAACAAGTCCATAAGGTGATTTTTTTTTTTTTAATTGGAAGTTTGACAGCACGAGCCGTTAGGCAATTGCGGCAATCCCATGAGTAAAAAAAAACTATATGTATGTGATACATATTATATTTTTTCCACGACCGTATAAATTTTTTCAAAATACCATTTTATACTTACATCGTTTTATTTATATGAACTTATTAATTTTAATTTTTGCAGCACAGCCATTATGTTGCAACAAAAAATCGTAGCCTTCTTATTTTTCAGGAGACAATTATCCTCTTTATAACTACAGTAGTGGAAAAAAGTATGGAAACTTTTTAAGATTACGATTATTTTTTGTTTCTGCAATATTATTTCCGCATACACATAATTAGAATATAAATTGACGTAGTATTATTTATTTTTTTAGAAAATTGTTTTTGTTAGGATTTTTGTTTTTAAATAATAAGAAATTTTCAAAAAACAGTTGGAAAAAGTATGGAAACTTTTATTATTTCATAAAAAAAATGTTACAAACATATGATTGACACTTTTTAGTATTTTGTAGAATACCCTTTAGCATCTAAGACTGCCTGGCAACTTTTAGGCATAGAGTCAACCAATTTTTGAAGTGTCTCTACAGGAATTTGGGACCACTCTGATTTAATAATATTAAACAGTTGTTGATTTTTGATATTAGAATGAATTCGAATACGGCGATCTAAGACGTCCCAAAGATGTTCAATAGGATTTAAGTCTGGGGATTGAGATGGCCATTCAAGTACAGTTATGTTTTTCTCACCAAACCAATCTTTTACTAACTTAGATGAATGTTTTGGGTCATTGTCCTGTTGAAAAATCCATCGCAATGGCATATCTTCTTCTGCAAATGGTACCATTGTATTTTCCAATATCTCTTTGTATTGAAATCGGTCCATTTTACCCTGCACTTGAATGATTGGTCCTGTCCCAGATCGAGAAAAACATCCCCAGACCATTATGTTCCCTCCTCCATGCTTCACAGTAGGAATTTGGTACTTTGCTTTGAATCTTGTGCCAGCCGGTCTTCTTATACTTATCGTCTGCCATCAGATCAAATAGGAAAAATTTACTTTCGTCACTCCACAGAACGGTATTCCATTTTTCTTGGAGACCAATTAATGTAGTCTAGCAAATTCCATTCGAGCCTTTCTATTTTTTGGACAAAAGCGGCTTTTTAACAGCGACTCTTCCATAAAGCCCTCCATCAAGTAGACGGTTTCTTACGGTTCTGCTTGTCACGTTAACACCAAATTGCTCAGAGATTTCAGTGGTAATTTGACTGGAAGTTTCTGGGATCAAGTTTTGAGATCCTTAAAATAGTTTATCAATTCGGAAGTAGTTTTACGAGGTCTTCGACTTCGGCACAGTTCTTACATCACCACGACTTTCTGTTTTTGTATTATTTTTCGTTACCACTTTTGGTAATATCTAGGATTTTGCAATTTTGTTTTTTCTTCCCATTTTAAATAAGTCAACAACATGTTTAAAGTCATTTTGAAAAATAACGGTGCCTTGGCATGATAAATTTAATAAATTAATACCATTACACACGATATTTGCTCTGTAGAACTAAGACTAAATTTTTTAGAACCTAAAATATGAATAGTTTCCATACTTATTTCAACCACAAATTCCTTATCACAAAAAAAAACATAAACAAAATTTCTTCTTGAATTCCTAAACTTGCATTATGTACTTCAGTGGCATTCCTACATTTTTAGCAAACATTAAAAGGTTCCTGACAAATTTATTATTTAATTATAAACAATCTTAAGTTTCCATACATTTTTCCACTACTGTATACCTTAATTATTTAATTTTAAGAAAATTGTATGTAGAAATAATAGTATAAATTCTTTTTAATTTCTTAGTCATCCAAATTCGTTATTACCCACTATTATTTTCAACAATTTCTATTAAATTATTTGCAAACTGTCAAATTTTAAAACTAGTGACACATGAACTAAAAGAAATAATGACGAAATCAAAAGTACCTTGACCCTTTGGTTCAGCTGATGTCGCCTTTACTGTTATTATATTGTATAAATTGATATTTTAGTTTATTGTAGTAGGCTTTAAAACAAAACACAAATTCAAAGTGTGAAAAAAGCTTCGATGTGTTAAAAAAGTTACTTTTTTTAACACTTTATGTAGCGTACTAGAATGGAGTACTTTAACTTTATGTTAACAATTAAAAAACAGCATTTTTCTTTTTAACGGTTGTGGAAAAATATTATTTATATAAATATTTCCTTTTTCCCTATACCAGCATGGGGTTTAATAAATTCCTTTGTAGTTTTTGTACCTAATGTATTTTTAAATTAAATATAATATGCTTCTTACTACTATAACTATAATCAGTTTATGTTTAATAGAATTTTAAAAATTTAAAATATTATGCAAACGATACATTTATGACAATTGGCAACAATTTGAAAGGTTGTTTGTTTGATGTAAAATTATAAAGTGTACAAAGTGTATTGTAGTTTTCTGTATCTTTAAGTTATATTATATTTTATTTCATTTTGAGATATATATCTAGGTTTATTATGTGGGTCATGCACATACAGATGTTTTACATCTAGGTGCATATTAATATTTTTGTTTGAGTTGTATATTGCAGTGTATTGTTTAATTATGTATGTAAAGATTGTTAATTGGTTAAATGTTTTAAATTCGAAAAAAACCCTTAGTAAGTAAACATGTTTACTGACTTTTTAAACCAATGCAGTACTTTTTTTGGTAAGGTGTTTGTTTCAAGTGAAAATCCAAAAAACATTGGTTGTCTGGAGTGTGCTAGTATATGTATATGTAATGTAGAAACTTACTTAACCTGAATCTTAGTATCTTATGAATAAAGGATAGAATTTATTTCTGACTTTAATGCACCAGTTTAAAACTAAATTACTATTGAAGTTAACAGGAGTTTAAAGTTTTTAAATACCCATTTAAATTATTATAACTTTGCCTGAAAGATTAGGATAAGGATTTTTTTATTGTGTAAGTAGTAATACATTTTTTTAAATTTCATGTACTAGGTGTATAACAAAATATCTTTCTTTATTGCTGTCACAAAAAAACTTTCTTCTCTTTTACCCTTCTAAGGCTAACAGTTCCATTTAATAGAAAAAAACCCTTAGTAAGTAAACATGTTTACTGACTTTTTAAACCAATGCAGTACTTTTTTTGGTAAGGTGTTTGTTTCAAGTGAAAATCCAAAAAACATTGGTTGTCTGGAGTGTGCTAGTATATGTATATGTAATGTAGAAACTTACTTAACCTGAATCTTAGTATCTTATGAATAAAGGATAGAATTTATTTCTGACTTTAATGCACCAGTTTAAAACTAAATTACTATTGAAGTTAACAGGAGTTTAAAGTTTTTAAATACCCATTTAAATTATTATAACTTTGCCTGAAAGATTAGGATAAGGATTTTTTTATTGTGTAAGTAGTAATACATTTTTTTAAATTTCATGTACTAGGTGTATAACAAAATATCTTTCTTTATTGCTGTCACAAAAAAACTTTCTTCTCTTACCCTTCTAAGGCTAACAGTTCCATTTTGGATTTGGAGATACAGTACCTATAATTATTGTGTCTTTAGCACCTTTCAATATGCCAACATAAAGTACTGTCTTCACACTGTTAAAACCAAGGTTAAAACTATGAAACCTGCTCCCTTCAGGTGTATTACCCTCCAAACCGTCATAATTTAACATCTCCTTGAAGGTGTTGGATAATAGTATTGTTTCAACAACACATAAATTTTGAGCTTTACATTCTTATTGGTAATTTGTACAGTTGGTTATCACATGAAAATGGTTGAAGATACATATTAAAGAGAAATATTTTACCAAGACAATGGAGGGTGAAGTTTTATTGGCACCAATATTTATATCTAACAGCATTCAATTTTATGGGCTCTTTAGTCAGGAACTTTAAAAATAATAGGATATTTTTATTGCACTTAGGCTAGAAAACTTTTGACACCATTCTACTTTATTTTATGGAAGAAATATTTTTGAACATCTGTGCAATACTTTAAATTTTAAATGACTTGTCTGCTTACCTTCACACCATATGAAAAACATTTTTATAATTAAAGGGCTTGTTGTTAAAATTCATGCACATACACATGTCCTGACCTATGTTTATATCACCTTTTTTTTATAAAATTGACTCAATAATACGCCTTTAAATTTTCCTACCGCAATTAGGAAACACCCTGTATGTAAAACTTGTTGAATAATAGAAATTTTAATTTAAAAGTTACATTACATTACATACGGCTCAAAAAGCTATTTTGTTTTAAATTTGTACAAGTTCAAGGAAAATAAACTTTTTAATAAGGAGCACTCAATCCCATTTAAGTCTATGTTCGCTAATTTTGTGAAGTAATCTTTTTCCATAATTCTTTGTCAATCCAACTGGAAGGTTTTTTCCAGGTTTTGGTGTTATTTTTTTGCTGGTTAGTCATTGGATATTATATATGTTTAGTTTTTACTGTTTATAGTTAAATTAAGTAGTTATTAGTACTGCAGTTATAGAGAATTTTAAAACCTGTAAACGTGTGGCGAGCGTAGTGCAGCGGTAACGTACCATCTTCTCACCGCAGCGATCCGGGTTCGATTCTCGGAACCGGACATTGGCATTTTAATCGCTCGTCACCTCACAGATGGCTTGGCAAACCACTGTGTAGTATTCTGCCTACCCCAGGTAGTAGTTATTTAGAAAATAACGTCCGTGGCGGCACTACCGCGTTGTCTAAAGGTGCTGTGAAATGCAAGATAAAAAAAATTGCATGTTTCAGTGCTTGGATAACGTTGACGGAACAGCGTGAAAAAGGAGGTTAAACATCTAATAACCCGACACCCACGGTACTCTGGTACTTAGGCTTAAAACCTTCGTGGACTGTCAAACAGAAAAAAAAAAAAAAAAAAAAAAAAAAGGGGGTCACTGACCTTTGGATATTTTTTTACAGGGAATTTACGTTTAAATCGTTATTAAGGGTAAGATACAATTTTTTTATGTTTTTTAGTGATTTTATTTTATGGAATGCAAGTATTGGTTTATTTGGTCAGATAAAAAAATATTATGGCAAAAAGGTGACGTCAGAAACATAACCTATATTTTCGGACAAATAAAAAATCGAGCGCTCCTTATTAAGAAGTTTATCTTCCTTGATACAACCTACCGCAGGTGGCTCCCTCTAGAGTTTACAATAAAATTGATTGCTGATTCTATTTTTTACCTCCTAAATCCTCCTAGTCCAATAGCCTAGTTTACACCGGGAGGACCAAATTTTTAGTTCGAGGTCTAAATGACGTCACGCGTACTTTATTCACGGTGTAAACACTTGAGTATTAAAATTTGCTACTCCAATTCAGTCCTTCTCAAATGGGGGTGACCAAATATGATTTTCTTTGGTGTAAACACGTCGGACTTTTTTTAGTGGACCAAAATGACAGCCTTGATCTTTGACAGTGCGCATTTCGATGAAAAAGACGTTGAATTTCGGTTTTAACCTAATAATTTTGTTGTTTGTTTATATTTTTTAAAATTTTGTTAATATTTAACTAAAACTGTTTTCGTATTTTTTTTCAAATGGAATTTAAAAGCGATACAGTTTTAAAAGATAAAAAACGAGGTTAGGTTCTGGTCATATGCTCAGCTGTCATTTTGGTACTAGGATTAAACGTGAATTAAATTGATCCATAAACTAAGTTGGTGTAAACACTAGTGAACTAACAAAAATAAGTCCTAGGTTTGGTCCACGGTTCTAATTGGTCCTCGCGGTGTAAACTGGGCTAATATTATGATTATACAAACATTTAGCCTAGTTTACACCGGGAGGACCAAATTCTTAGTTCGAGGTCTAAATGACGACACGCGTACTTTATTCACGGTGTAAACACCTGAGTATTAAAATTTGCTACTCCAATTCAGTCCGTTTCAAATGGGGGTGACCAAATATGATTTTCTTTGGTGTAAACACGTCTGACTTTTTTTAGTGGACCAAAATGACAGCCTTGATCTTTGACAGTGACGAAAAAGACGTTGAATTTCGGTCTTAACCTAATAATTTTGTTGTTTGTTTATATTTTTTAAAATTTTATTGATATTTAACCAAAACTGTTTTCGTATTTTTTTATAAATGGAATTTAAAAGCGATACAGTTTTAAAAGATAAAAAATGAGGTTAGGTTCTGGTCATATGCTCAGCTGTCATTTTGGTACTAGGATTAAACGTGAATTAAATTGATCCATAAACTAAGTTGGTGTAAACACTAGTGAACTAACAAAATTAATCCTGGGTTTGGACCACGGATCTAATTGGTCCAAACCAAAATACATTTTTGAGACCCTGTATCTCCGAAATCATTCATTTTTGAACTAAGGCAAGTTGGGTTAAATCGTTATATTTTAGCCTCAAGAATTTGTGGTTTACAGGGAGTGTCAAAAATTTTGAGTTTATTTGTTTTAATTCAAATATAGCTTTGACCATAATTTTTTAGGCAACCCTGTAGCAATACCTTTCTGTTTAAATACTTTATTTAATTAACATAAAACAGTTTTTATCCGGTAAACAAATGAGCGCGGGACACTTCGTATTCCAATCTTAGAATATAATATTTTTTGGTCATGTATTAATCTTCTTTTATATAGTGCAGATTTTTCAATTTATATATTTTTTTATTGGCACTGGTTAAACGATTACCGGCGGTTTTGCTTAATTATAACAAGAAAACCGCCATCTGGCAGTTTTATCTATTTACTTACACAGTGACCGCCAAAGAGTTGAACACATATGGGAAGAAAAAAAAATTTTGAAAATATTAAAAAGTTTTTTTGCCAACCACCTCTGCTTATCGGGTAACCAAAAATCAATAATAACATTCGGCTCCTGGGCGTCTTTTGGGGAGATAATCAATAAAAATTAAATTAAAATATCAAAAAGTGAGGTTAGTTGGCTTGATATCTAAACAAATTATTTGAAAAGATGTGTAGAATTTAGTTTAAGCCGATGTAAAATTTAAAATAAATATTTTAACAAAAAAGTATACATTTTGGGAATTTTAAAAATATACATTTTTGGGAAATTTAAATATAATTGGGTTACTTAACATTGGGAAATTTGGTACATAAAACAATACGTGAAGTGTCAAGGTTTAAAAAGTAGAAATCAAACAATTTTCTAGGTTACTCTTATAATAATAAAACAAAAACATTAAACAAGCAGAGTTGCCTAGAAATGCAAAACAAATACTGAAAAATTTAATATTTAAAGAGAACAAAATTTTAAGACGGGGATTGATTGTTTATTAGATAAGAAAGAGTTAGTAAAGTCAAGTAAAGAGTTAAAGTTTGAGTTAAGCCCCGTACGGGCTATCCCTAGGGATATGCCCGTACTAAATTTAATTAGTTCAATAAGTTAAGTTGGTTTTTAATGCAAAGTTAGTTGTGATGGTCCACCGGTCTCATGGTCCCAAGAAGATAGTTCCATATGGTACATTTGCCCAGTGACGTAAAGTGACCCTATATATGTATTTCAAAATGTCAACGTCACATATGGTGGAGGCGCCCCCGTTCCCAGTGACCTTTGTGAAACGTCGGTTATGGTAAGCTGTGCCCGCCCCAGTTCCAGTGCCCTTTGTGAAGCGATAGGAAAAGTCGCTTATGGTACGCCCTTCCTACCCCTCAGTTTATTTGTGGAAGAAAATACCATATATATGGTAAAGGCGTCCCGTTCCCCGGAGAAGAAATGTGTGTGAAAGGACGAAGATGGGGAAAAAATATGTTGCGTAGCGTAGCTGCAAGGAGGTAGCAGCGTAGCTACAAGAAAAGGAAGATAAGGTATATCTTCAGTTTTCAAATATGGCTAAATGGTGTTAGCCAGAAGTGATAAAGAAGAATATGGAAATATATTTATTTGTGTCGAAGTTGTATGGTACGTCGTGAAGACGGAGTTCAGAAGCAGCATGAGGCTGCATTAGCACTGGAAGCCGCAGCTCTAGTATGGGGAAGAGCTCTGAAGTATGGTCTTGAATGGTGGGGTACAAGACAGTTAAGCGGCCCTGAGAAAGCTCAGGATATGGGGAAATTGGCATGAAGTTGCAGTAACCTGATGTGGAAGAAGAAAATGGGAATGAAAGGCAGACAATGGTACGTGGAGAAGTACGGGACAAATGGCCAATGGAACGCACCATCAAGGACATGGACAGGCAGGCAAGGTGGACGCAATTTTTTTTATAAAGGCTAGTATAAGAAGAATGTGGAATATTAGGTTAATTTCTAAGTATAAATATAAAAAAAAATTGATTTTCTTTTTATGTAAGAGATATTTTTTTTGTTTTTAAACTATCCAATAAATTTAAAAAGAGCAAAAGATAAAATAGAAAAAATCACCTAATTAATAGTACATGTAAAACATAGTTAATTATTTTCTTTCCCACTGGTATATTAAATAAATCATTGAATTACCTTTTTAATGGTTCAACGTTTTGCTGACGAGACAAGGCCAAGTTCACTTTTATTGTTACAGGACAGGTCAGTTTTAAATAACACAAACTTTTTTTTCTTATTTAGCTGTTTGTGTAGTACATAAATATCTAGTAAACTTAAAGATTAATAAAAAAATTACAATTTATGAGTAACAATAATTAGGTCATTTTTTGTCTAAAAATAATCTTACCGTTAAAACTATATTTATTTAAAGTACCTACTTAAAGAAAAGCTTAAAAAAGGTTTTTAACAATTAAGTTAAAATCTTATTTGAACTAATTATTTCAGCAAAAACATCTCTAGAACTTTTTAAATAATTATTTTAGATAATTTATCCGGAAGAATTTTTTAAAATTTCAAAAAAAGAGTCATAATGTTAAATATAACCTAAATGAATTATTTTTTAGAAAACAAAACTATTTTTACATTTTTCGTGCATTTTTTTGAAAAAAATTAATTGGAAAAAACAAAAAATTTAATAAAACGTTAAGATTATTTACGATAAATATAATTTATATAATAAGTAACATAATGTTAGGTTTTAAATATTTGTAAGCTATATGGAACTATCGTTTTTCGATAATATTGCTAATTTTTTTTTTAAAGGTTTAAAGTAAATTTGTCTGATTTCTAATAGCGTTGTGGGTCCAACGCTTTCAGGGAAGGGGCATATGTGAACACCTAGTACAAAAAGTATACATTTTGGGAATTTTAAAAATATACATTTTTGGGAAATTTAAATATAATTGGGTTACTTAACATTGGGAAATTTGGTACATAAAACAATACGTGAAGTGTCAAGGTTTAAAAAGTAGAAATCAAACAATTTTCTAGGTTACTCTTATAATAATAAAACAAAAACATTAAACAAGCAGAGTTGCCTAGAAATGCAAAACAAATACTGAAAAATTTAATATTTAAAGAGAACAAAATTTTAAGACGGGGATTGATTGTTTATTAGATAAGAAAGAGTTAGTAAAGTCAAGTAAAGAGTTAAAGTTTGAGTTAAGCCCCGTACGGGCTATCCCTAGGGATATGCCCGTACTAAATTTAATTAGTTCAAATAAGTTAAGTTGGTTTTTAATGCAAAGTTAGTTGTGATGGTCCACCGGTCTCATGGTCCCAAGAAGATAGTTCCATATGGTACATTTGCCCAGTGACGCGTGGGGTGCATTTTTACTATTTTTCCATAACTTTTTCCCTTAAGTTACACATTATACTATGTGGCCAGGCTGTAAACGTAGCTAGAGTATTTGTCGCCCAAAACGTCTGCTGAGACTAATGTTCGGACTTAAACCTATGGAAACATGCAGAGACACATTTAAGAAGTATAAAATTCTCACTGTTACATCAATATATATCCTGAGATGTTCAACATACGTGTTTAAAAATCGGAGAGAGTTTAGAGAAAATAGAGATAATCATGGATACCCGACAAGAAATTCCAGAAACCTTGTGTTCCCACAACATACCTCAACACTATATGAAAAATCCCCATATTACGCCTGTGTCCGAATTTTTAACAAACTACCAAACCAAGTCAAAGAAGCTACATCGATTGGTATATTTGGAAAAAGAATTAAGCACTTTCTAAATAATAACTCCTTCTATTCTCTCAATGAATTTCTAAACCCAACGACCTGTGATTTAACCATTCCTAATTTTAATTAATCATTATGTGCCTGTTATTTTATTTTATTTATATATGTTATTTTATACTATTTACTAAATGATTGAATTTACCTATACATATACTTTTGCTTTTTTATAATTTTATTGTCCATATACAATTTGTTTTAACTGTATTTTAAATTAGACTTAAGAAAATTATTAACGAAACTTCAATCATTGTATGATTTTCTAGTGAATAAAGAGAGTTTGAGTTTGAGTAAAGGAATTTATTTATCCTGGCGGTCCTAATCAGGCATTAACGGGATACTGTTTTTAAATTATTGCATTGTCATCGGTCCTGATACGTGTGCAAAGTTTTTAAAGAAATTAAATCGCTGGAAGTTGGTAAAAATTAGGCTCAAAGATTCCGTTACATAGATAGATAGATAGATAGATAGATAGTTACAAGTTTTTAAATTATTGGGTGCGTGACTCAACTTTAATTGAATTATAAGATAACTGCTTTAAAAAATGTTTATGTTTATTATAATATTTAATTAAAATAGTCTTTTCTGTCATGGTTTATTACATTTTGATGGTAATATAATAATACCGCTCTTAGAAAAAACAGGTGGACACACTTAGAGTACTTAACAAATCTGATTTTTTAAAATGTCCTCGTTTTAAATGTAAAAGAAAAAACAAGAATCATGATTAATTAAAAAACTTATTTTAAAGGAAAAAATTAAGATTTGTAAATTGACCAGTATTTTTTTTTTTGGAAATAATGTCTATTTTCAGTTTTTTTTTTAATATTTATTTCAAATGTTGCACATCGGCCTAAAATTAAATTCTAAACATCTTTTTAAATAAGTTTTTAGATATCGAGCCAACTAACCTCACTTTTTGGTATTGTAATTTAATTTTTTTATTATCTCCCTAACGGACGCTCGTGAGCCGGATGTCATTATTGATTTTTGGTTACTCAATAAGGAGATGTGATTGCCAAAAAGTTTTTTAATATTTTCAAAAATATTTTTTTCCCATATATGTGTCGAATTCTTTGGCGGTCACTGTATGAAAACCGCCGAAAATCTAAATTAATTTGTATTACCCGAGGTTTTTACTGATTTTAATCGGTAGATGCCGTCTACAAAAACCATTAAAAACCGCCGAATAATAGTTAAAGTTAACCTAACCTTAATAATTATTTGTTTTAATATTTAATAATATTTTTTAATGATAAAAAAAAACAAAAATAAAACTGGGAGACACGTTTGACACCTAAGAAGATTTTGTCGAAGGTCTTCATAAGTTAAAAAAAATGTACATACACCTCAGCCAGGAGAATTTTAGTGGCAAGAATAAAACTAAAAGTATTATCATTTAAACTATGCATGCATTGAGAGTGGAACAAACTTTAAAATTCTCAGGAAAAGTTACAAAGTAAATAATGCATAAACACTGCTCTCATTCTTTATATTAAGTCAAAGTAAAAATACGCTTTATTGTTAATAAGAAAAAATCTTGTTAACAAAGCTATATTTAATAAAGTTATTATAGTATGAGATCCGAATAGGAGGCGACCTTCACCCATCCGTTTAGTGGATAAAAACTGTTTTATATTAAAGTTGTATTTAAACAAAGGTATCGCCATGGGGTTGCCTCAAAATATTGGGTCAAGACCATATTTAATTAAAAAAATAACGTCAAAATTTTTGACACACCTAGTATAATGGCAACTCCTATATTTTTAAATACATACGTATGCTAGTTATTAAAATATATATTTTTAAATAATACAGAATGTACCAAAAAAATGTTAAAGTTTAAAATTAAAACAAAATTTCCCAGCTTTATTTATAAAATCAAAGAATCAAAATGTACTAATATATTAGTACTGTCTTATAAAATAAAAAAATAAAAATTGACATTATACAGGGTTACTCAAAAATTTTAACAATTTTTTTAAAGTGGTAATAGCCTTAACCCAATTTTCTTAGGCAACCTCATGGCAATACCTTTGCTTAAATACTATCTTTAATATAAAATAGTTTTTATCTGGTAAACAGATGAGTGAAGGTCGCTTTCTATTCGGATCTTAGACTATTAGGCATTATTAACACTTAAGAGAAATAATTTAATTGGCCCAATAGCTACAGGGTTATGAGTGTTGACACTTAAGCCACAGGTTCCCAGTTTGAATTCTGGGTACCTAACTAACTTTTTTTTAATTTTTTTGGATAATTTTTTATTCCTTTTTTCTTATTTTCACTTCACTTTTTTAGAATTTTAAGTTCTATCTTGTTGTTAACTTTTATGCCGACGTCCTGATAAGTTATTCCTTCGCCTTTTCTGCCTAACATTTTTTTAAAGTGTTTTTTGGTGCGGTAAACTATTGGTTGGTAAACTTGTGACGAAATGTTTTGGTTAGTTTTTGTTTTTTTAATTATAGACCCTTGATAAAGTGGAAATCCAGCCACAAAACGTTGGGATAAATACAAAGGTGGTTTTATTTGCCTGTCCTTATACCGTCCGCTATACTACAATTTTTTTCCAAAAGGTGCTATGAACTAAACTACAACATTAAGCAATAAAACCATAAGAAAACTAAACGCTTACGGCACAACAAAATAAATAATTATTAGGGTTAGATTAACATTAACTATTATTCGGCGGTTTTTAATAGTTTTTATAGGCACGGCCGCGGGAAGGCGGCATCAACCGATAAAATATGTAAAAACCGCCGGTAATAACAAATTATCAGGGCCGTTCCTAGGGTAACTGGCACCGTGATGCAAAAAATGCTTGGCGGACCCTAAAAATTTTTGGAAAAGCAAAAAAAAGGGCCCCACTTTCACAATACAGTATCCTCCACATTGCATTCAAATTTTCTATTTTCTACTTTGCGCCCTTTATTTTACAATTTTCTGCCCCGCAGCGTTAGGCCCTGGTCAGAGTTGAGCAGAATACTGAAAATCGGTATTCGAATATGAATACGAATACCGGAAAAAGTAAGTATTCGAATACCGAATATTTGAATACTTGGAAGAAAAAAGTATTCGCATACATGAATACCCGGAATCGGTATTCAATTCGATTCGAATACTACTAAACAAAACCTATGACAACATTGAAGAGCAAAAAAAAAAGGTCCTTACCTCTTTTTTTCCTATTTTGTTTCCCTTTTGTTATTCAAATTATGACAATTTTAGTATTCGAATACTGCTTACACTTTACGTATTCGAATACTCAAAAATATTCGTCGAATACTTCTAAAGTATTTGAATACAGAATACCGAATACTGAGCAAAATAGTATTCTGCCGAATACCAAATACACAGATGTATTCGAATACTATTCGAATCCCGGCAAAATGTATTCTGAATACTATTCAGAATACTGAGTATCTGAATACGACCCAACTCTGGCCCTGGTGCCTTGTACCACCCGGTAGGCATGGCCCTACAAATTATTATACATTTTCGGCGGTTTTCATATACGTAAATAGATAAAACCGCCGGACGGTGGTTTTCTTCTTATAATTGAGCAAAATCGCCGGCGGTCATTTAGTCAGTGCCTTTCTTATTCACAAGCATATTTTTGAAACAATTTTTTTTTCTAGTTGGTCAGAAATGTAATTCCCACGACACCATTTACGACCAGTGTACCTCCAATGAACAGTGTGATGAAACACAAAACAACACTTGTCAATGTCTCCAAGGTTTTATAAATGAAAAAGGCACATGTGTGCAACCCAAAACCACTGTTGACTACTTCAACCTGGTAGATAACCAGGGCAATGGATCTCTTTTAGCGGGCATATTGATTCCTTTATTTTTAATAACATTTGTGATATGTAGTATTTATATAGGTAAAAGGTTTGAATTGGTCAAGTGGTTAAGACATAAGTTAAACCAAAGAAATAGGAATTATGATGAATTTATGATAAGAGAGGATGATGATGATGATCCGCCTTTAGCATAGGAGTTATTGAGGTTTGGTTAAATAAGAGACTTTGTTGCTTATGGTCATTAAAAACTGACACTGCTATTTTTAGAAATGCGTTTTTACTTTGTGTTTTTGTATTTTTAAAATACTGGAATTAGGCAGACATGTTTCATAAATTTTTTATTTAATTATACTAGGGGCATTTTATATTGATAATGGATACCTAGTGAGTACCTGCGGTTACTGACTTTATAAACCAATAAAATTAATTTTTTATTGTGGTAACTAGGGTTACTGATTTTTTAAACCAATGTTTTGTTAAGATTATTTGCTAGTTGTTTTTCCCAATTTAAAGTGACCAACGTATCTGTGATTACGTTTATATAGAATAGTTGAAGCGTGGTTTGAAAAAAGCGGCTTTAAAGCGATTTCCAAGTCATCGTCGTACGTATGCGGCAGTTTTGCATCCAACTTCTCAGTAGACATCAAATGAAAAACAAACCTCACTTTTTAATTGGTCCCGTGTTGTGTGCTGTTGTCGGTGTAAGCATGTTTTAAAGTTTTTTCACCTGTTTCTCAAATCATATTTTTTATAAAAATGTCAAAATCATAAATGAAATTGACACTGATGACGACAAGGAACCATTCATCTGAAGTTAGGCAGTTATTAAGCCCGCTTGAATCGTTTTTATGGTGTTTCTAATCGGCTTTAGTGAAGTCAACCCTACGTATTTTCAGGTTTGACTTGGACGATTCAAGTCACTTTCAAGCGCGTTTATATTTTTATAAATCAAGCTAGCTTCAACTGTGTGTTAATGTTAAGAACAAAATAACATAAGAAACAACAGTGGATATTAAGATGGTAATTTTATTATAATTTCTTTTGATATGATTAGTAACAAAATTGTGATTGTTAACTTATCGGACACTATGCCAGTTTGCTGGTTTTTTGCATACAAAGGGTTTTTGAGGCGCCTATTACGATTCAAAAATAATTTTTAGTTGTCATCGTTTTGTTCTCGAGGTATCTATTATCAAACTTAAAAAGTAAATTTATCCTATTTTGACTTTTCGCATTAAGTTCTTGATTTAAACCTAAATTGGCACGCAGACACCCTCATTTGCAGTAAAAAGTTACATTTTATATGCCATAAATGAATTGGGTAAGATTATGTTTCTAGAAACTGCCTTTATAAATTAAATATTTTATGTTTTCCTATAAATTTATTTTTTGTAGTTACTAAGTTATGTTTGTGTGCCATGTATATAAATATAAAACACTAGTTTAATTTTTTTAAATGCTTAAAAAGTATTATCTCTGCCAGTCTTGCCATCTATTCTAATTATAGACTTTTTGCAATGTACAGGGCTTTATGTATATTTTAATTTACATTATTTTAAAGTTTATTATTATTTACATTGCATTTTATTAAATTAGGTTACACTTCCCTTTCTTATTGTAAACTTTGGACATTTTTGTGGTATTTAAAAAAAAACTATAGACATTTGAATCTTGTCCCATACATCATAATAACTATCCGTTTCCTTATGTATACAGGGTGTTACAAAACCAATGGGATAAACTTAAGGAAGCGATTCCTTGTTCGAAATAAAGTGTAGTTTTTTGTATAAACATAGACTTTAAAATCAACCCTTATCAAGATGGGATAATATACAAAATAACATTTCTATCATTCTATCTTATCCTAAAAAAAGCAGACAACTAAAGTCTTTTTCAAAAATGAATTTCCGAGTCCCTATAAGTATATTTTTCTTTTTACTTTTTATATTTTAAATCGGTAAGTATTCTGAGAGAAACACAGGAGGCAAAATAGCTTTTTAAATACACCAGGATATCCAATTGTTTTTTTAAGTTGTTGTGTAAGTTTTCCTGTACATTCAGTTAGCAAAAATGTCAGGTGTTCTAGTTTCAGAAGGCAAAATAGCTTTTTAAATAAACCAGGATATCCAATTGTTTTTTTAAGTTGTTGTGTAAGTTTTCCTGTACAGGGTCATCCAACAAGGACTGAACAGGGGCTTAATTTTAACTTTCCCTGTATTTTTCAAAAAATCCAAGATAGCAGTTTGGCGTAACTTTTTATGCTCTTTTGAAAATAGTATTTCGAAAAAATGGACTCCGAAACAAAAGAGTTACGGCATGCAACTTTGTTTTTTAAATGGAATGCCCCACTTTTTATTTCATATTTGAAAAGAGGCTATCTTTTACGTAAAAGCTGCTATATATTTTATTTATTTATCTTATTTAAATATGTTTATTTTTCAGAAGAAATTATCGTATTTCCAAATTTTTTCCCGCCGATATAAGGTAAAAATTACCTACCTACTAGGTAAAACCTACACCTGCTGAATATCTGTTAGTGTCATACCAGTTATGTTTCAGAAAGAAAAGTCAAGTAATTAAATTAAAGTATTTATTAAAGGGGAAATATTTATTAAAACGTTTAAAAATGATTATTTACACTAAATTATACAAAAAATACAACAAAACAGAAGTCTCAAGAATCTCGATTTATATATAATTTTAAACCGACAACAAATTGGCTATTTAACAAAAAGAAGTTTAATAAAATAGATGTTAATAATTGGGCTTCATACTGGTCACTAATAACTTAAATGTTGAATGTGTCCCCCATTATTTTCAAAACAACATTGATACGCTCTCTGAAGTCGTTCTAAACTGGCCGCTAAAATATGGTTTTCATCATTTAATCTACGAACTTCGTTTACAATTTTGTCTCTTATTTCTTCAATATTTTCGTTTCTTTGGTGGTAGGCTACATTTTTAAGGTGACCCCAAAGAAATGAGTCCAAAAGTGAAAGCTCTGGACTATTTGGTGGCCAAGCAACTGTTCCATTTCGTCCAATCCATTCAGTATACCGCTCATTTAAAAAATTAACAACAGCCTGGGTAGTGTGGGGAGGTGCTCCGTCCTGTTGCCAAATGATTGAACGGTAGGTTTCCAGAGGCAGTTCTTCTAAAAGATTTTCGATTTCGTTTTCCAAAAAATTATGACGAATTATAAACTTTGACCAGTTAACGTTCCGTGATAAAATATTGGACCCAAAATTTTGGTATTTAACATTCCGCACCAAACATTAATGGAAGTTCTACCTTGCTTTTTTATTTCCAAAAATTTTCTAGGATTTTGAGTTGCCCAGTGATGTTTATTATGGCGGTTAAACATGCCAGAAGTTGTAAAACAAGCTTCATCCGTCCATAAATTTTTTTAAAAAGGTCTGGGTCATGATCTTGCTCTCTAATTAGAATTTCTGCAACAAATCTAAATCGAGATTCTTTTGCTGCGGTGATATTTTTTGAACGGGAAGGATGCGAAATGGGAACATCTTATTTTTTATTAATGTTCTATGGACTGTTCCGTAGCTAACATTTCTTCTTGTAAAACCATACTGAACATCTCGAACTGCGTCGGAAATCGAATTATTAGGGCTATTAGTAAAATAATTTATAATAGAATTTTCCCGTAATCTTCGTCTTGGCATAGTTTTTTCTTGTCCTGTAACGATTTTGTCTCTTCAAATAATTTTTTTATTCTTAAAATTGTGTTTATTGATATGTTTCTTTGGACGGCAGCAAAATATCTACGTTTAGTCTCTCTGGCGTTCTCTTGGCATTTGTAAAATAGGGTAATAATTTGTAGACGGTCCTCTAATGAGTATTTCATTTTGAGTAATTTTATTTACAAACAAATAATAAATATAGCTAGACAGTGACAAATACCCACACAGGTTATACAGGTGTAGGGTACCTACACAGGTGATAATTTAGTATTATTTTGGCGCGAAACCAAATTTGATCATTTCTTTTAGAAAAATAGCATATTTAAATAAGATAAATAAATAAAATATATAGCAGCTTTTACGTAAAAAGATAGCCTCTTTTCAAATATGAAATAAAAAGTGGGGCATTCCATTTAAAAAAACAAAGTTGCATGCCGTAACTCTTTTGTTTCGGAGTCCATTTTTTTCGAAGTACTATTTTCAAAAAGAGCATAAAAAGTTACGCCAAACTGCTATCTTGGATTTTTGAAAAATACAGGGAAAGTCAAAATTAAGCCCCTGTTCAGTCCTTGTTGGATGACCCTGTACATTCAGTTAACAAAAATGTCAGGTGTTCTAAAAAGGTGTAAAAATATGCAGAACATGTTTTCATAAAAGTAATGTTCTTAAAGGATTTCATTGTTCTATCACTTTCCCTTTGCGTTTTTGTACCGCGATATTGGTTGACTTTTGACCTGTTTATACAGCTAATTACCTTTTATTTAAAATTAAGATACACCTTCCTAATTTTGTTGTAATTGTTTTGAAACACCCTGTATAAAAAGACGTGTACTATACAGGGTGTCCAAGAATATGTGGGCAATCTCTTGGATTCATATTGAACACATAAAAAAAATGTGACAAGTTAATATAAAATGTTTTCCTAAAGTCCCTCTTTACAGAGATATGTGCGTTACTAAAAATCGATTTTTATTGAATAACTTTTATATCTCTTGGTATAATGAAATACATTTTTAAATATGATGAATCCTTAGTTTCCCAGGGGCAGACTAACCTTTACAGAATAGTACTAATTATTTTTACAACTTGTGTAATAAAGGAATAAAAATATTATTTTTAAATAGCTTAAACCCTTAGCTAAAAGAAAAGGTACTCCTGTCCGATGTCGATAAAGCGAAGCGATTTCGAGAAAAACAACATTTTGATTAAATAGGGTTGGATTAAATAATTTTGTTTCTCGATTCGACATAGGCTCCCTCTTATGCATTCTCTAGCTTTAATTATTGAAGATTATGGGACCCTCTACAATGCTGCAACATTATTTTTAGTTTCGTGAAAATAAAAAAAAATTTATAAGGCTTTTTAGTACCATTTTCAACAGAATAACCTATTGTTTTTAGATGTCCCTACTAAACAAAAATTTTTTTTGTCGAAAACGCTTTGATTTATCGACATCTAATGGAAATACCTTTTTTAGTGAATGATTTAAGCTATCGAAAAACACGTATTTTATTTCTTTATTATACAGGGTATAAAAATAATTAACACTATTGTGTAAAGGTTAGTTCGCCCCTGATGAACTAATAAAGGCAAATGTTTTACAAGATCAACATTTTAAAAAGGCCTTACTTGTATTTATCCTATTAAAAAATTATTTCATTATACCAAGTACTACAAAAGTTATTCAAGAAAAACCGATTTCCAGCGGCGTCCTTAAGGGCAGATATCTCTGTAAAGAGGGGCTTTGGGAAAAAATATAGGAACTTGTTACACAATTTTTACGTGTTCTATATGAATCCGAGAGATTGACCACATATTCTTGGACGCCTTGTATAAATACTAACTAAAAATATAAAAAAATGTTTAATTTGTATTATTCAACGTTATGTATCTCTTATTTAACCAACCCATTTTTATAATTTAGCCATTTTCCATTTATTTAATTTTCTTTGCTAAGATAAGACACATGTCTGCAATTCTAGCAACATTTCTTATGGTTATGGTAGAAATGAATTAAAAAGACTAGTTCTGTGTATATTTTATTTTTAGTATTTATTGAAATGTATCCTAAGCTATTAAAGACTTATATAATTATTAATTATAATTTAATGTTTTTTTCATCATGTTACCAAAGGTAAATATAAGTATATTGTAAAGCAAAATTTAAATGACTCTTATTTTTATCCCTATAATCATATTATTTTCTAAAATAATTTTAGCATAGTTTTTTGGCTGGTATGAAACTAAATGAGCCTGTTTCTGAATACCAAAATTATAACAAAGTACTCCAATAATATGATGCAAAAACGGTATTTACAATCCAGAAACCCAAATACCTACTCATCAAAAAGTATTTAGTTGAATACTGGATACCAAACACAACGATGTATTTCAGTACCAGCCAAATGTATTCTAAATAAGATTCAGAATACCGAGTATTTAAATACTACTCAACTCCATCTTTATGGTAGTACTAGCTGACCCGTGCCCACTTCGTTGAGGGTTAATATCTGTTTAATCATAGTAAAATATAGCCTATAACACTCCTAAATAGTGTGGCTCTCTGATTGTGAAAGAATTTTTATGATAGGTCCACTACTTCCGAAGATTAGCGACTACAAACAAACAAACTTTACCTCTTTATATGTATATTAGTATAGATTATTATAGTTTAAATTCAACATTTAACGGTTGGCTAATAGCCCTCTAATTGCGCCCCTGACTGCACACAGTTTGCTGCCCACCCTCAAAATTTTTCCGCCGGGTATCGCCCAACTTAAAAAAAAGGCCCCACTACATGTGCTGTCTAAAATTTGGTTTATGTTGTCTCACTAAACTCTTTATATTTTTATGAAAAATACCAAACAATTCAGAAGTTAGTAGGGGGGTCCTGAATTTAGACAAGCACTGTATATATACCGGGTGACAACGACATCACTTTCCGGCTGCCATTTTTTATTTCATTATTGATACTGACGAAACTTGGAAGTGTTATTAGACTAATGGTAGGTTTAGATCTAACATTTATTGCATGATATTTATCTTAGATAAAAATGTAAACAATAAAAAATTTCTATCAGACATAATTTTTTTGAACCGTTTACATTTTTTTATCTGACATAAATATCATGGAATAAATGTCTCTAAACCTACCATAATGAAAATTTATTTGTGGGTGTATATGATAGGCTTTTAAGGGCTTTTACGACTTCACTGGAAATGACTGGAACTTTTGATTTTTAAATATAACACCCTGTATATTTTTTGTTTTTGGATTCTCCAGATCGTTTTTAGTCGAAATACAATAGTATTAAAAAATTACTCTTAACTTCATTTTTTAGTTTTTTTTAACGCTATCCCAAAAACTAAAATAGGACAATATCACTTTCATAATATTTTTAAATTCAGTATTTTAAAGCGAATCCAACGGTGTAAAACACTACGACACTTTACTTCATTAAAAAAAAAAAAAAAAAAAACATTAATTATGTAGAATCTTTTGATACCTAATGGCGTACGTTGTAATTCACCGTAGTTGCCATGAAAACAGTAACTAATAGAATATGCTGTAAAAACAATTGCTTTTTTCCGTTAAGAGTTTAAAAATAAAAACATTAGTTTGTGTTTATGTATATCCTACGCTGTTAAAATAATTTTACGTTAAATTTAGTATTAACAATAAAAAATTATCCTAATACCAACTTTAACTTAAAATTATTTTACCATCGTAGGATATCCATAATAATAAATATCAAATAAATATTTCAGAAATGTGCGGATACTTTAAAAGTAATAATTTTAAATTAAAATTATAATACTTATATAGGGTTATATAAGAATTGTACAGGGTGCTCAAAAAATATTCATATTAAACTTTTTTTTTTAATGAAACACCCGTATAATAATGAATTTTTAAATTGTTAAGTATCTTTATCCAAAAATTTATGGTTTTAAATTATTTTGGATTTAAAAAAATCATGACAACAAAAGTTTAACATAAACAACCCTACTTAGCGCGGATTTTGTATACAATGATACATTGCTAAAATATAAACTGTACTATAACAATAATTTAATGTTTTTTATTAAAAGCTATAAAAAGGGTTTAAAAATAATATACCTACAGGGTGTTTCTAAACAAATGGGAAAAATTTTAGGAGGTGTTTCCTTGTTTAAAATAAATAATAGTTTGCTTTATAAACATAGGGTTAAAAGTCAACCATTAGGGAGATATCGCGGTACAAAAATGTCGTAAAAATATCCTTTTTATTTTTTATCTAGAAAACGAAAAGCGCTGAAATAATAGAATTCTAAAAAAATGCTATAATAAAGATACACTTTCTAAATATTTTTGCATTTTTTTAGAATTAATGAAAGTGGTGGAAATAGACTACCCCCATCGATCTTTCTAAATTTAAAGAGACACTTAAGCAATAACCTTAAAAATATAAATTTGGATACACTGGTTTATTTAGAAACTTTTTAAACCCCTGTATTTTATTCGTTAAATTTACCAATATCAAATAAAAAAAAATAAAATGTAAATCATACATGCTGGTAAGGGAAAATTTATTTTATAAAAATTCTAATTATTTGCTGTCACCTATTGAGGCATTAGTAAAATGTCTTGATTTGACATTAGTTGGTAGTTTAAATACAATACTTATTTTGTTTTTAAGAAAAAAAATCAGACATTGTTGTGCTACATTTTTTGCGATATCTCTCTAATGGGTGTCATGATACTAAGATGTAGGTTATCTAACCCTAGAGTTATTTAACCTACATGTTATTATCATACCACTGAATGGTGGACTTTTGACCCCATGTCTATAAAGCAAACTACCCTTTATTTTGAACAAGAAATCACCTCCTAAAATTTTTCGCATTTGTTTAGAAACGCCCTGTATAATTTTAAGCTACCTTTCGATGCAAATTAGAAGCCTTTTTTACGGAACATCCTGTATATTGATACATTTTTGGATTTTATAAATTTAAATAAGTTAGATTTCTATAGTGATCCCTATACCAAAAATGTAAGAGTTATAAGGTATTAAAAATTTTTTAAACTTTATCTCTTGTATATTTTGGCATTATAATAGGCATTTGTAGTTTTTTTATATAGGTTTACCTCTGGTTTTAAACTGGATACGCCTTAATAAGTTAATAAAACTTATGCCTTTATTTACTTAAGCAGATAATATTAACTGAAGTGGCATAGTAAAAGTATAGTTCAAAAACAGCTTGTTTTATTACCCTGTATATGTTAATGGTGCTAAAATGTATTTATATCTTTAGTCTAAGTCTGCACAATAATTTAAAAAAATAATAAAATCTATCCGCTTATTCTCATTTTATCATTAAACATTTCATTTTTAAAGTTTGACCATTTTAGGCAAGTTAATAATAGTTTTATATGGTGCGACGCCACTGCTATAAGAAAGTTTTGTACAAAATATTTTTATATATTTTACTATTTTATAAGCTGTAGTTGTGCATCAAGAGATGTTTCAAAAAGCTTTAGTAAGACAAAAAATAAATTAAAATTATCCCAACTTAGCAAATATCCAACTTTGAGGCTCTATAACTCTAAAACTAGGGGCGATCGGACATTGTGCCATGAGAACATTTACTCAGAGCGTCGAGATCTACCACATATCAAATTAAAAAAATAATAACCAAAAGCCATTTTCCATAAAGATTGAGCGGGGTCCTTTAGTTGTAACTTCAAAAATCTGCTTAATTGTTTTTTTTACAAATTGTTCTTATCGTTGTATTCTCTGTCATCAAATAAACGAGACCGATGGAAGTCAACATATAATCGGAATCCAAACTTTACATGTGTATTTATATAAAAAAAATAGCAGAGAAACTGAAAATCGAAAGCAGAAATTAAAACTGCTTTTTATCACAAAAATATATTAAGATAAATAAACTTAATTTTACATTTAAAACTACTACCTAATATTAACAAAAATACAGCGTTCATTAAAAAACAAAAGTTTTTACTCCAAGGAAACCCTAGTAGGAATGTACTGCATTTGTACATAATATGTGTGATGTAATAATACCAGTTTGTAATTATCTCATAGCTATTAAAATTGTATCACTATGTTTAAAAAAAAACAAAAACATCACGTGATGAATGGACGTCCCCAAAGACTTAGAATGATAAGGCACTGAAGACACAATAACTTTGTAAGGTAATTTGGTTTACTTATTATTCAAATACTTTGTGTCAAAATTAGAACGGATAAAGAAAAAATTAATGGTACAAAAGTTAGCAGAGGGGGACTATTTACGTCCAGACTGTATAATAATTATTGAGCCTAGTGCTCTAAACCGGAGGATAGTCAGAGATGACAAATCCATAGGAGACTTTATAATTAATTAGGTTCTAAAAAGTCATTTTATTCTTTTTTAAGGTATTGGGTCCTCTTTTAATGAATAATAAAGAATAATAAAATTATAAAATTTTAGAGTTTAGAGTTTTCAAAACTGTAAAGGAGGTGGATAAAGATCAGCCATTTTTTTGTTGTTATTAAAATTAATTTATTATATCTATAAGTTTAGGTATTGGTCTCTACATGTTTTAAGAAGTGGTTTAAAAACATAAATAGCAAGTCACATAAAACGCCATCAAACTTGGTATATTTGTGGAAATTTTGTTATTTTAATGATTTTGTAAGCAGCATTTGATTTGGCATTAAGTGCTGACAGATTTTAAGTAGAAAATTATAAAATCACTCAAAATAACAAAATTTCAACAAATATACCAAGTTTGATGAAAATTTTATGTGACTTGCTAATTATTTTTTTATACTTGTAAAAAATTGTAAAAACCAATACCCAAGCTTTTTATAGATATAATAAATTTTGATAATAACTTTTAACTTTTGTAATGATGGGCGACAAATTGCTGAACTTTACCCACCTCTTTAACTTATTATAGAAAACATAAATTACTGTAGTTTTCATATTTTCCTAGCATCTATTCTTAGGCCGCGTATCCGAATGATGCAGACAGCGCTCATAACGTACCAACACGCTTACCGTTAGCGTTGTGGAAGCTATGACGTCACATGTGACGTCACACCCTAGTGCTGACAGTACTTACGGGTCGGATCGTTAGCATCGACGTTTTTTAGCGACTATTTATTTGAATCACTATGTCTTGAGTTCGAAATACAAGCATTTTCCCATTTTAGTCAGTTATATCACATACTCCACTCACGTTTGATATATATCAAAAAGTGCTTTGTTAGGCTTATGTTGAACTTGTTGAATTCGTAAGCACACTCTCAAGTGGTCCGAATTATTAATACTGCAAACAGACGTTGGCGCTCTCACTTAAATCGGACGGCACGTTAGCAGTCTATACGTCGTAATTGCTGTGAGCACAATTCGGACCGCGGCTTTAGTAGGTCCTTTCATAAAAATGAGGTGCATTTTTTGAAAACCATTCTTATCTAATGTTTAAGTTTAAGCGAAGAAAACTTATTATAACCTAGTGAAACCAAATACTATTAAAATTACATTAAAAGTCAGGGAAGAGTTGTATAAAGATTAATACTAGTAGAAATATGCTAGAAAAAATTAAAATAAATCTCTTTTATTTTTACAAAAACTCTTAAATTGTTATTAATTTTTACTACTTACTTATTTTCTTAACACTTCCAAAATTAAATTTAAATACAAATATTTATAGAATTCAAAATCTAACGACACTATTCCTTAGCATCTCCAATACCATCAGGATTTATAGCAAACATAGCTTCAGCTTCAGGTAAACAAGGAGAATCATAGATTTTGCACATTCTTGTTTCTCCACGACCTGTAATTAGGAGAAATATTTAAGTGGTATGTATTTTTATTTCCTTTTACAATTATTGCTAACACTTCATAAACACCCCATAATTGAAGGGTTTTTTGCAAAAACAAACAATGTCATTTCTAACATAGTGCCAATGACAAGTTTATTTCCTAAATTCCAAAAAAACTAATGCACACAGAAACTTTCAAATATTTCTCTAAATGCGCAAAATATAGCTATATTTACAAACCTGTTACAAAAAATATACAGGGTGTCTCAAAATTGACACCCGTGGTTTAAGAATGTGATTCAGGTGTCATATTACAGGTCGAAAAGTAAGAGTAAAAAACCGATTCTTCTTCGTTATCGAGTAATTAAAAAAACACAAAATTATATCTATGAATATTATTTTATTACCAATAACCTACGATTAATAACAAAAACAACTGGTCTTATAAAATGTGCACAAATAAGTTGCCTCAGGTTTCGGGTGGTGGCCTAGCGTGTTAAAGCATTAGGTCGTTGAGCGCACAACCGAGGTGAGGTGGGTTCAAATCCTGCCGGCTGCTACGGTCAGAAATTTAATGGTTAGCTCAACAACAGACGAACAAAGTGCAAAATGTATCGACGCTAATAGCCAGCAAGGACTAAGGCACCGGAACACACTTTGCCGTATCCTGCGCAACCGCGAACCCAACTCAGTTGGTAGGTTCAGTAGTGCCCCCTGGCTGGACGAGGTCTTAAGTTGTCGTTTATAGGACCGTGGTTCGGAACCCACGTTAAGCTGTAGGTCCCGTCTGGCTGACATCACCCAAACGTAAAAAGACAGGGCACACAATAAGCCGAGCGTCTTGGTGCATGGGTTATCCCGGCCCTATTGTAAGGTCTAAGGACCAAGTTGCCTCGTACTTCAAAAACATTTGCGCGATGAATCATGGGACCACAAACGTTTTTCATCTATTAATGCCCCAGCACCATGAATTTGAGCTACAACATGTTCAGTATTCACAATGGTCTCAAGATAAATCTTTTCCTTGAGATACCCCCATAAAAAGAAATCCAAGGGATTGAGATCCGTGGATCTAGGTGGCCACGGTACCTCTTCCAATCCACATGATAAAAAAAATATTACTTTTTAATTAAATAAATTTCAAAATACCTCAATTGACCTATAAGGAAATGTTTCGTTTAAGAATGTTCTCAGTTGTAGGCCATAATGTGCAACTTAATAACAAAGAAGAATCGGACATTTTTTCACTCTTACTTTTCGACTTATAATAACCCTCTTAATTGAACCCTAAAAGCACGGGCGTCAATTTATAGATACCCTGTATGGAGTTAGCCATATAGGTTTAATGTTTTTTTTTTTAACATACTATACTGAAAACTTGACATTGGCTGTTTTTGAATAAAACCCTTTATTATGGCAAAACTTTGGTAATTTTCAAGTTTCCTTTCTGGTATAAACCTTAATAAACACCTTAACAATGATAACTACTCTTTCCAAGAGGGCTTCAGGGGGATATGGTTAATTTATGCTTAAAAGAGTATATTTTTAAAATTTTGTTTGACTGATACAGTCAAAATATATTTATTCAAATACAGGGTGTCTCTAAAAAGATCTGTACAAAATGCTACCATAGACTCTTTTGGATTAAAATACAATCTTATAACGCAAGAATACAAAACATAGTCAATTCAATAACAAACATAAAAGCGCTAAAGTGAATTACGGCAATTAAAGCAATCAGAAGGTATCAGTGTAGAACTTCTGCAGGTTGTAGTATGCTTTATTAACCAATAAGCTTTTTACTTTATTTCTAAACAATCTTAATGAAACAGTAGTTTCCAATGACTGAGGGAGGTAATTGTATATCTTAGTACTTTCATAAAGTATGGAATTTTTCGTAACTGTAGATTTTGGAATGGGAAGTGATAGGTTATAATTTTGCCTAGTATTGTAAATTGTCCCATTATGCATACTAGAGGATTTCTTATGAACAAGAAATACAGTTTCCATAATAAAAATACATGACATTTTGTTTTTAATGAAAAGAGGTTTACATTGATCTTGAGACTTTACTTTACCCAGTAACTGAATTAAAAAGATGTTGAATGCAGTATCCCCAGAACGCTATTCCATATCTTAAATATGATTCCACAAATAAAAAGTAAGCTGTTCTTGCTTCAGCAATACCCAGCTAGTTTGAAACAAGTCGAACAGCGAAGCAACCACTATCAATTTTCTAATTTAAATTAGTTATGTGACTTACAAACTTCAAGTTTCTGTCAACATACACTCCCAAAAATTTAGTGTCTTTTGTTTTCTATATGAGTTACTAAAATATAAAGATGGTCGAAGTTAAACTTAAATGTTATTATATTTGTTATTGTTATGTTAGAAGATTTGAATCGCACCATTTTTTTTTATATCTCAACCAGATCTGGAGTTCTTACGTCTTAATAATATATTGGCTACACAACAACATGGTTTTGTACCAGACAGTTCTACTGAGCTGGCAATATACAAAACATTAAAATTTATATTTTATAAATTAGATCAAAATGGTTGGAGGGTTATTTTTTTATTTATCCAAAGCTTTCGATACGATTGATCACTCACTATTAATGAAAAAGCTTGAAATATATGGAATAAGACGAATAAGTGTATCACTACTAAAATCCGATATAACAGAGAGAGTTGCACAGGGTTCAATCCTAGGACCTCTACTGTTTCTATTATATGCAAATAGTCTATGTGATGGTTTTATTATTGGATTGGCCTGTCAGTATGTTGATGATACAACTGTAATTCTGGAAGATCCTGCCATGACTGGTCTGTCTGCTGAATATTCGCAGGCTGCAGAACGGATGCAGTCTTAATGTAGGGAAAATCATTTAAAACTTAATGAAGGTGAGACTGGCTTAATCCAGCTTAGTAAAACAAAACAAAATAAGTCTGGTCTTGCACGACTAAATAATAAATCAATACCATTAATAGACAACATTAAATTTTTAGGAGTCTATATTGATCCAGTACTGAATTGGGTAAAGCATATTGATGTGTTGACATCAAAATTAAATTGTTACTGTGCTCTTCTCCGCAGGATACGTAATGTGTTGACTGTAGCCCAGAAGCGAATTATTAGGACTATATATTAATTACATCCAAGAACATCCTGTAGACCTTACTTTTCGAGGTTGGGAGTAATTACTGTTCCATCCCTTTATTTTAAATCATTATTGGTATTTGTAAAAAGTATCCCGAACTATTTCAAACAAACGCCAATCACTTCGCGGATGAAATGACGATGGTAACAAGAGGAAGGGATGGCCTAAGAATTTCTTTACACACTTCGACATTTTTGAAAAAGTTCCTTATTTTAAGGCAATTAAAGCATTTAATATGCTGCCTAATAATATTAGGAGCATTAATGAAATGACAAGGTTTAATATTGAAATGTTATGAATTTGTGCTTTGTTTGTAACTTAAATATTTTTACTTTACATTACTTACTGGTGATGATACTTTTAACTTCATTTTAACTTTATGTTAGTTGTTTAATGTAATATTTTAATTTATTTATATTTATCAATGTTTTCCACCTTTTTGTGACGTTGCTTTGTGATGTTTAAATCATTTTTTGGCAATAAAAGTATTATTATTATTATTATTATTATTATCTCTGGAAATTGTCTTCTGTAATTCCAACTCATTTTTGTTTTTCCATACAATGGTAGTGTCGTCGGCAAATAATGTAAAAGTGCCGTCAATAGGAAGATTCGTTAGATCGTTAATATATTTATAACAGGAACAAAATTGGACCCAACCCATATCCCTGTGGTACTCCACAAGAAATCGGTGATGGGCGAGACATTTCTCGCCCACAGTTTACCAGTCGAAGACGATTAGATAGATATGATGATATCCAGTCATACGACCTTCTGTTTGTGGTATCATTTTGTACAGACCTTTTGGACACTACCAGATACCCTAGATAACGCGTGAATAAATGCAATGGCAAACTTTTGTATGGAATAAAATGTTTTTCTGAGGTATCTTAAAAAGGTTGCTTGCAGCGATATTTATCAGGTATGGTGTAAAAAATATGGCGGAATAAAAAATTCATACTAAAATTATAATACACCGAGACAAAAAATAAGTTGACATTTTGAACCTAAGCAAAGGATTGCAGGTGGCTTCCCCTACATTTTACGACAAAAACATTAGCATAATTTAAATCCCCACTCTGAACAACCTTTTAATACTGAAGTTTTATAAAAATATCTTATAATAAATAATATATATAAAAGTAATTAAAATAAAATAAAAACTTTGACACCTTGTGTCTTGCAAACAATCAACTTTTTGACTAAGATAATTTGCGTTAGATCATTGAGTTTTGGCCCAACAAGTTAGTGGTAGCATGTAGTACAGACCTTTTAGAGACACCCTGTATATTATTAAAAGAATATTGTCTACAATTTTGGTAAAGAATTTCTAAACATTGTGACAATGGCATCAATTAAGGGGAAGCATCTAAAAAAAAGGTAACTTGTGGTGGCCATAATTTCAGTGAGAAATAACTCTGTATGCAATTTTTAGATAAAAAGAGACACTGTGTATGTAATTTTTAGATAAAAATCTTATTCTTTAAACATATCTTACATAAAAAAAGGTATATTTGGTAAAAATTGATTTTAGGCAGCCGTTTTAAGATATCTGGATTTAAACAAATAACTTCCTTTATGACCAGGTCTAAGCTATACAGGGTGTTTTAAAATAAGTTGCTAATCTTAAAATGTGTCGTTTTAGGTGTTTTTAAGAAGAAAAGTTCAAATAAACCCATGTCCTAAATGTTCTAACTTTTGAGATACAGGGTGGTAAATAAGAATTTTTATCTTAAAGTTACATACAGAATGGCTCAAAAAGTTATTTTTTTTATTTGTACAAGGTGCCGCTGCTGCCCTCCAAAGTTTATTTGTAAACTAACCAGAACTTACCTTTTCTTAAGTATAACCTAGTTGTAGAGGCATGTGCCATAATATTACCACCTATAGGTTTTTAGGATCTGCATTGAACATGGCTGCACCATCAACTTGGGCAACTACTTGGTTAGTTATTACAACAGCTACTCCGAACTAAAATTACATAAATAAATGGAATCATGTTATGTAACTTTATAAATAAATATTAGGATGGTAACCTAATAAATGAATTAAAATAAATTTATTTTATTTTCGCAAGTGCTACTACTTACTTCATCTGCTAATCTTAGCAACATTCTCAAAAATCTGGCTAAATGCATTTGTCTTGCAGATAATTCACCTCGTCCTGAATAATCTGTTCTATATAAAGCCATGGCACTATCTACGATTAATAAAGCATATCTGGAAAAGAAAAAGCAAGAGTATTATGAATTTTTGAGAAAAATCAAAGAAATTACAATAATTCTTTATTATGTTATTGTTATTATTAAGTATGACTTTTCAAAGTTCTTAAAAAATCATCCGTTAAAACATGCCAACAATTTTTTATATGATTATTTAATATTTTTTTGGCTACTTCTAGTTTTTTCTTTAATACAGGTAACATTGTTTAACCAAAAATTAATTCTCAGAGGGCTAATGGAACAACCCTAAGCATCCAGAAAAACATAAAATAATAACCACGGTAAACAATCATTGTTTTGCCAGATATTCCACTTGAAATTCTTTAAAATCATGCTCTTAGATCAAATTTTTAATTTAAGTTTTGCAGCACTGAATAGGCATTTCGTTGATCAAAGACAAACCTTTAATTATTCGAAAAATCTACATTGTATTTACAGATGGACTTAACCAAAGAATAGATATCCATAGAAGCTCACAAGTGAAATTTCAGCATACCCTGCGATTTTAGTACCTACCCTAACCACCAGAGAGCGAAAGTTGTCGTCCAATCAAAAAATCGGTCGATGCCTCTGTCGAGTTTCTATAGGGAATTCAAATTAAGGAGCAGCAATGTTGTAATTCGGTCAATCAGCTGATAAGAATGGGTATCTAGATCAAAGACTCGAAAATATTTACCATACTTACAGAAATATACGATTTTCATTTTGTGTCTTGGTTAGAAGCAAGCCCTTTTGAAAACAAGAAACATTAAATTTCGGACAAAATATTAGGCATCATAGTCTAAAAACCTAAATAAAACCAAAAGTAGTTACCAGCTAACGTTCCGCGTAATTTTATATAAAGTGACAAAACGTAAGTTCTTGAATATTTATACTTAAACTGCAGACATAACAAATCCGACTTTGCACGTTTTGCTTTCTGGCAGAATTGTTTACGGAATCTATGATGACAACCACAAAAAACACTTAGCACAAATTGTAGACTAATTCTTCTTGTATTTTTTATTGCATTTACTCATCCTAAGAATGTTTCAGTGCTTACATTGGTTGCTAGTTTCAGAGTATCTTAAATACTGTGTCTTGGTTTTTGTACTTTCGTGATATACACTCCCATAATACAATACAGCAAAATGATTTCTTCATTGCACCAAAAAATAAAAAATGTGTCAAAGTTTTTTAAGGGTTTAGATGTTTCTAATAAGTTACCTCAGGAACTGAAGACTATCAAATCACTTTTAACTTTTAAAAGGGAACTTAAAGGATATCTTCCAAAAGAATGTAGCATTTTATAACTCGTGAATTTGTCTGTTAAACTTTTTTCTTGTGTTGACTGCTTTATTTGTTTTGAGTCCTACTTTGCTGACCCCCAAAACTTGATTTTCGTTTGTTACACTTTTTTGTGTATATTTACGTCATGTCTTTTATTACTTTTAAAATTTTTGTCATATAATTTACTTATGATTGACTTTAAAATTTTATTAAAAGTTTATTTTTACACTTTAACGTTTATCTAGTGGTTTTTTTTAGAGTGTAATTTTGTTCTATACCAATTGTTTTAATTTCATTAGTTGTAAACTGTATCTTTTACCAATTTTTATTTACGTACTTTTTTGTAGATAAATTTAGTAAAATTACATTGCAACCAGTATAATTAGTATTTGGTGTAATTAGATTTTGTAACTTGCCTTTTTATACGTTAAACTTTTTTTGTTGTGTTAATTCTTTAATTGATTGGTTTGGACTTTGTTGACCCTTAAATTGTTTTTTTTGTGTAGTGTTACTCTATTTATTTAATGGTTTTTATATTGTTTGACGTTTATTATATAATATTGTTTTTGTGTAATTTTTATTCTAGACCTATTTTTAAATTTTATTTATTTTAATTTGTATTTTTACCGATTTTTATTTATGTATTTTCTATAACATTATTAAAGCTGTATTGTAACATTTATAATTAGTATAAGTTGCTAAATAAAGACTTAATATTAATAAATTATAAAAATTATTTAAAAAACAGGATATTAACTGTCACAACAACAAGAAAATCTTGACCAACAATTGTCATGGAGTCTTATACTAGTTCAAAATTATGCCGACGAGGGCTTTTTAACAATGTTGTAAGCTTAATTTAAATTATCTATTGGTCGATTGGACTACTTTCGCTATCTGCTGGTCAGGGTAGGTACTAAAATTTCAGGGTACGCTGAAATCTCGTTTGTGAGCTTCTATGCATATGTATTCTTTGACTTAACTATATCCATTAATTTTTTAATTTTAATATTTTAAAAAAGGTATTGGTGATAACAACTCTTGCTTTATTTAAAATAGCAAAAGCGTTAATAAGAATCGCCATATAATATACATGGTAATTCAAATTTGTTTTATTAAAGTGCCAATATCTCAAAACCAATTGATTTTTACTAAGGTTATTTTATGGTTTTTTGGATGCTTATGGTTGTTCTCACTTTCAGTATTATTGTAAGCTTTTAAATCTATGCAAAACTTATGCTACTTACTAACTCCAACATCCCTTCTGCTTCTCCTAGCATTAAGATTAAAGTATTTGAATCATTAATATGAAATACCAATTGGGTAATTTTTGAATAAAAAAATGTGCACAAGAATATGTGAATATTTTAAACTGACATATTATTGATGTAAAGTTCACCTTAACTTTTGTCACAATTTTTTATTAGCCAATATATTCAGTACTTAAAGTTCGAAAAATATAATAAAATATACACACCACAGATAGACTTACATATATATATATATATATATATATATATATATATATATATATATATATATATATATATATATATATATTGTAAATATACCTGAAAAAAATTAAAATTTTATTCTTTATAAAAATTTGTGCTTTATCTGAAATGCTAAAAGCTATAATAAAAATGGCCGTAGGATATAAAAAGTGGTTCAAAATCACGAAAAAATTACTTGGAAAAATCAAAAAGAAACAAAAATGAGAAAAATTTATTTTTAAAAGTACCCAATTAAAAAGTAATCAAAAAGGTACATTTTTTTCCTTCTGGTGCTTCTAGGAAAATTGAGGTTAACGTTTAAAAAAAAAACCTTAAAAACAAATAGTTTATAGAATGCAGATTCCAATCACTATATTGCTATTTTCTGTAACTACAGCGGAAAAATTGATCGATGTGGTAGTCAGTTTTCTTTAAAGTTTGTTCCCAAAATAAAAAAAAATTTTTGAGGGTTAAACATATCTCAAGGGGTTGTAAACCACCCCACACCTGACACCATTTGTAGCGACAGTAGCGACACGCCAAACTTAACCGGTTTTCTTATTTTTTGTCAACTTTTTCTTGGTGGCTGCCAAAGTTGATTGATAAGATAAGGTTACGACATTCGTTATATTGACTAGCGCAGCTGTGACGTCAAGTCGGGTCATTTTCGGCCATGTTTAATTTTAGGCAGATCAGTGGCGTAGGATTAAGGAGAAAACAAAAAGAACTGTATGTTTTGAACAAAATTTATTGGAATATATTAATAGGCATAACTTAAAATAAAACCATAAATGTAATTTAATTATTGAAAATTAAAAATTACCAAACCGACGACAGAACGATGAGGTACCTGGCAGAGCAAAACAATTTTCATTGTTCCGTAAGTCAAAAATCATTTTAAAAACTTTGTTTAAGGGTGTCCGCTAATTAATGGTACACAGAAAAACCACAGATTCCTTATGCAAAAAATATTAAGATTTAACCAAACATACCTATTACCAAAAGTTTATAATAAGGAAGATACAGGGTGTCATAGTGAAAAGAAAAATTAAATTTATTTCTATAATTTTTCTTGCCTATTTGAATATTTTAATAAAACATGGTATCTAGGGGTTTTTAAAAATTAGCTTTTCTGATCGGATATTAATTTTTATGTGTAGACTAGAGGGCGATAGGTACACTGTTTAAAATGCTCTAAAACGTCCCAATTTTTTTGGTCTACTCTGTATGTACCATCTAAATAAACTAGCAAGCTTCTCCTATGAGTTCTGTACAAAAAAGGGATACTTAGTAAGAATCGGTCTTGACAACCGTTTTCAAGATATTCACGTTTTAGTTGTTCAGTACACCCTAAAGTGCCTTCAATAACATCGTATTAGCCATAATTACAACTGCTCAGATATAAATAGCCGATATCTAAAAACCCGTGGATGCCGAGTTTTATTAAAATATTTAAAACGTATCAGAAACTATCGAAATGAATAAAAAATATTTATTTCCCTTTAACACCCCGTATCTTCCTTATTACCAACTTTTGGATATAGGTATGTTTGTTTAAATCCTAATAGGTATTTTCGCATAAGAAATCTGTGGGTTTTCTGTGTACCATTAATTAGCGGACACTCATCTGTATCATATGTATATAGAAACACTAAGGACTGAAAACTATACGACTAAACACTATTAAAATCTCTAAAATAAAACAAGTCCGAACCAATAATATGTGAAGTCTCTATAAACTAATCAAAAACATTTACAACTAGAAATCCTTGCAAAATATACATCCAAACCGAAAATGACAAATTTCCACAGGCTTCGACAAGGTACGACTCTGTCATCAGCTGATAAAGCTACCAACTTTGAACAGAACTACCAACCGAAATCGCAATTCTCACACCCTCACGTTCCTGACAAAAGCTATCACCGGTCTTGCTTATGTCTAAACCCCTTCTCATAAAGGAACTCTGGCTGGCTCCTACCGAATTCTAATTGGGTTTGGTTTTTAGAAGCCTAAAAATTCGTAGAAATTATTAAAGAAAACTTAAATCTTCAAAGACAATTTTGAAAAGAAGCTTATGTTTATTTGTACTTATCGTTGTTTAAAAATCCAAATTTGTTATTGTAGGCAATGATACACTGAGTTCACTTTACACTTTTTATTTTAGATAACAATCCACTTTACTGTTTATAAAAGTATTATTATAATTTCAAGCTTGAATATTGTATGGTAAAATCTTTTACTAAAAATAACTTTACATAAGTACCCGCAGAATCCACATACTTTTTGTTTTAACAAAACAACAGAAAAACGGATTTTACTTTCCGCGATCAAAGATCTGTCGAAGATACATTTTTGCGTACTAACTTTTTCGGATATATTTTGGACATAAGTGCCCTAATTTTTCAGACGGTTTCACATCTTTTTATATCATCCTTAATAGCTCTTTGTTTCGTTGAGCGAACACCTACAAGGTTACTTTGGTTCCTAGAGCAAATTTGTTCTGATTTCGAGGAAATTCCAATGTGGTACAGTGTGCACAACCGCAGGTGGCACATTTTGCACTTGGTGATTTCCACACGGCACAAAAACCGCGTGATGCCTGAGCTTGACCTGGACTAAATACCAGAGTGGAAGGAGGGTCTCATACCCAAACACTTTTGTTTGTTCCAGTCTTCGGGCATCGGTTTAAGAAATCAGTCGATATATAAAAAATTAAATAAAGGTGGTTGTGAAAGTATCTTATTTTATTTTAAATAATTTAATTTAAAGTTAATTTAATAAAAACTAATCTGTTTTTTTTCTAAATACTGGTACTTGTTAATTTTTAAAATATTTTAATTTACTTTGGAACTTAGTCTTCGAAATAAAGCCGCTAGTAAAAAAACATAAATTATTATTATTGTTAAATATATAGTATTTCTTATTGATAAAAATTTAATTAAATTTATTTTATTTTATTTCCTTTATTTCATTTTTTTACTCTATTTTATTTTCAATCATTAAAATATTATTTTATCATTTTATTTACTGTTGTGAAATAATTTCCTGGGTCACTACAAGGCGGGGTCCTGACTTTAGACAAGCACTGTATATGAACTTTGCATATATTTCGCCCTTTATTCTTTATTCATGACCAAGGGCTACTCATTTCTCATGCAGAACTTACTGCACTTAATGTAAAAAGTGTCGTTTCGACTCACTATTGGATTACGAAAACATGTCCTACTTTAACCAAATGGTTCTCAATTTAACATGGATATACACCAGTGCAGAGCATAAACCTCATCGATTTTCCTTGGAAATTACCATCCATAACCTAATATTTTAAATAATATCCATCCGTAAGAAATTTGCTGGAAACTACTGCAGTAACGCCATAAACAGAACAGTATCCATTTAGAAATATTTCTGCTTCGTTCTGTAAAATTTCAGATAAAATTAAAATAATAGGGAGGGAAGTGGAGATATAAATGACTTCGTAGATTTGTTTTTTTACACTAGTACTTATAAAAACCAGAACTACGGCGCATTCAGATTCGACAAAATTGGGGTAAACTTTACCCCAACCTTGATCTTGGCAAACGAATTTGTTCCTTATGTTTAGTTTTGATAAGGTCTTGCTCATGTGACCATGTCGGGCAATTTACCGGGCGTCGATTCTGAATGCGCCCCTAGTGCACTGGATAACAATTAAAATCGTTTGACTAGGTAAGGTTGCCTCATTTGCTGTATTCCTTTTATGCTCCAGAACCGCCCGGAACGACACCGTAAGTATTCCTTTTACAATTTTTTGACATTTTTTCATGTCGTAGAACCGTTCTTGACACAATTGACAGTCCGGAGAACGGTTCAGAACGGTTCTACAAGGTAAAAGGAATACACTAATTACGTCACATATTTACCGCACTGCTGGTTCCTTGGCGCCAACATAGCAAACAAGGATGTCTAGACGGATAATACTATGAGGGCGAAAGAGAGCGATATACAATATTTAAAAATCAGCTAGAATAATCATTGTTAAATAATTTATTAATAGGAAATAAAGAAGTTACGGTAACATCTGGAATTACCAGTATTTAAAAATATTTCTTTAATATTGACAAAAAACACAAACTACACTGTTAAAAACTTCATTAAATAATGAGCAAAATACATATGTGACTTATGGTGCGCCATGTTGCAAGGCTTACGAGGCAACCTTACCTAGTCAAACGATCTTGGATAACAATGACCTCATGATAAGTTTCGCAAGTGCTGGTGAAGTGCTGTGTAGTCAGTTAATTTTCTTGATCTGACAACAATGGCAACATCGTATGATTCCCAAATTCAAAAACGGCGGGAAATAAAACTTTTCATCTGCGACAATAAAAAGGCGTAAATTGATTTACCGCTTAGTTATGTCAATCGAGTAAATCCGGTAAAATTTTTATTAAAAAAAAACATGTGAATTATCAAAACTTCTATTTTAAAACTAACTAAATCTAAGGAAGTACCCCAATATTTGTTTTATTCATAAAATATTTAACAATCCAATAAACACTTTAAATATTTAGGTTTGGATTTAAGCAAAAACTAAAAACCAAGGGCCAAATTAATTCTAGCCTCGGGTTTTACTTAAACAAAGTGAGGTTAGATCGGTTAGATTTATGAATGAGTTTAAAAATGGTCTATTTTTCTACAAAATATATTTTTAATTAATTGTATTGTGTCTGTTGTTACTGTATTATTTAAAATGTCAGATCCAGAAACCTGTAAGTATCTAATAAGTTTATAGTTAATTTTCGTAAATAAATACATTTTAATAGCTAATAAAAACGCATCCTTTAAAGCATAAAATAATAAATATATTAAGACGTTTTTTAAATGTATTAAGTATGAGATGTTAAAGATACTTGATGCCTAAATTTTTTAAGGAGTCCTTTACTGCCAGTATCAAATAATAGGAAACTGTATTTTAAAATATGATTTTTTGAAAACAAATTCATTTGGTCACATAATTTTTACATGGAAATTCTTTTAACAGCCTAAAGCTAATACATGGATGCCTACCACAGATATCCATTTATTATATTCTAACACTGACAGTCCAGTTTAAAACCCTAGTCTTAATGACTCGGGTTTTGTTTACTAAAAGTATAATCAATTTACATTTGTAGTTTATTTTTTATACCGGATCAGCAAAATAACATAACACATAGGCAATGTGAGGAAAAGAGACAATCTAACGTAAATACCGGCATGTCTTATTGGATAATTCATCATACATCCTTTGTTGTTGCTTTACTGCGGGTCTATTCTCAAATCTCACTTTACAATGTCGAATGCGTGATCAACGAAATGTTGCTTAAAAACCCTGTTTTTATGTGAGAATCTATGAATGCCGAACGTGACACTAGTATTCATGATTCAAAAATCCCCGAGGGGCCAATATACCTTTAGGTATTGCTTATATAATATAGGATACCATTAAAAGTTAGTTTGGTTCATTTATATCTTACAAAATAGAAATGGATTGACTTACAGTAAAAGACTTTGACTTTCACATACTTATCTTAATTTTTTTTTTAAACCTATTCTATAAATTCAAACTAGTTTATTGTCTTACATGAAAATATAATCCCATTAATTTATACCTGTAAACAGGGGAATTATTATTAGTCAATAATAAATATAATTAATAAATAATAATTTTTCATTAAAAAAATATTGTCATTTCATAGTAAAAAGCGTGGGGTGCATTTTACTATTTTTCATAACTTTTCCATCATAGATATTGGCAGATATAATAATTATAACATTTAATATATTAAGCACCCCACGCTTTTTACCATGAAATGACAATATTTTTTTAATGAAAAATTATTTTCTAATTTTTAGTTCGGTTGCATATAAAAGCGTGTTTTTAGTTTTTTAAACTATTAATTATTTTTCATTTTTAGTTCGTTATATCAATTAACTTTGCTACTCTTGACAAAATGGCGAAAAAATTTTTAGTGAACAAGAGTAGCAAAGTTTGGAATGTTGCCAACAGATGGCAACCCACTAAAAAATTTTTCGACATTGAGTAGCAAAGTTTGGAATTTTGCCAACAGATGGCAACCCATGTTTTGTTTTTATAATATAATGGAATTTCTTTTTCCTGGCGATCCAAAGCAGGATAACGGGATACTGTTTGCAGATTATTGCATTGTCATGGGTCCTTAATACGTGTGCAAAGTTTCAAAGAAATCGAATAGCTGGAAGTTGGTTAAAATTAGGCTCAAAGATTCCGTTACATAGATAGCCAGATAGTTACAACCCAAGTTAATAAAAGCGTGTTAAAAATACATTTAAATCCTATGAAACCAAAAAAACATATGATATTACAACAATAGAATTATTGAGAAAAAAGATTAACAACCGCAAGAGCACCCAAAAATAGACTCCTTACAAAAATTATCGCATATGCTCCATTTTTCTATGAGCTTCAATTAAGTTGTCGTGACAATTGAAAAAAGAAAATGTTAGGAAAAGAGGAATTTATTTATAACTTTGGCAAAATCGTTATTATTTACTGTTAACAATACATCCTACAGGGTGGTTAAAAGTTTTTGAAAAAAATTAGTAATTTTTAAGGGGGCCGTCCAATTATGTGACACGTTTGTCACATTTTTGGACCTCTCTTTCTCCCAGGACCCTGATTTTTGACTTAGGGAGAAGAAATTTCTGATGGAAAAGGTATTTTGTTTGCCCCTTTTTATTACAATCAAGAGAGGGAAGAAACTTTTTCCATCAGAAATTTCTACTCCTTAAGTTGAAAATCGAGGCCCTGGTGAGATTTTCTTCAACTCCTCCCCCAATCTAACCTGAGATTTATGGGAATGCAAAAAGGCACCATTTCTCAAACCAAATTTAATTTTGTAGCCAAAATAATTTTAAGGAGCAAAGAAAGAAAAAAAAAGGTCTTCCACCCCACAAAAATTAACATTGCATTACATTTTCCTGGGGGATCTGCCCCAAAATTCTTGTTTCTAGCTGCATAAAAATTTGTTAAATTAGTTGATTTCTGCACAAACCCCCGCTCACCCTATGGTGAGCTTAACCTCCACCCCCACCCCTCCCTAAATATCTTGTGTAAAAGGGAGTAACCTTGTTTTTAAATTAATTATACCTTACTCATTTCTGATAGTTTATAATTACACATTTGAATAGTTCCTTTCAATAGCATCATATAGGGCAATTAAAAATTATTCATTTTTTCAAAAACTTTTAATCACTCTGTAGAATGTATTGTTAACAGTAAATAACGACTACACCGAAGCTCTAGCTTCACTTTTCAACTTGATTGTTAAAAAGATATGACCATTAAATTAAAATATTTTTGTATTGAAGCTTATAAGAAAAATACAGTATATGCAATAGTTTTTGTGGGGAGTGCATTATGTTATAAACTATCACATTTAAAAATAAACCGAAGAAAACCTAAATTTATTTTTTTTTTAAAGCTATTCCATAAAACATTATACAAGACAATCCCCAATACTTTTATGGTATTCTATAGCTTTCCGCTATGTGGCTTCAACGATTCACACTTGACAGTACTAAAACATTTTATTAAAATCACTATAGTAAAACTACAACATACACAACAGTTAAAGTAAAATATATGGTACTGCATATAAAGGTCACTTATTATAAAAGGATGTTTTACCCTGTATTTTTTAGCTGAGGAATGCAGGCCCAAAAGGCACAAGAGGGAAACATCATACAAAGCTAAAGCCTTTGAAAAATTTAAGGAATTAAAAAGTGGAAAAAGAAACAAATATGAAATCGAAGAAATGGAAGATGTTTATGAAACATTAGATGAAAAAGAATATGTTAAAAGAGTTTTGGATCGACAAGATGATGATTGGATAGTTGATGATGGTAAGCATACTATTCTTTGTCTGAACAAAAGCAGCATATTCAAATATAAGAGTAATTGTAAAATGTTATTTTAGTTAATAGTTCAAATAAGTTTACCTATACTTACACCAGGTATAAAATTAAGACAAAACTAATATTAGTATATACTTATGGGTAAGTCAGTAATTTAAGTTATTTTATCTACATATTCATTGATTTGCTGTAAAAACCAGCAATATATTAATTATTACTGGTTTTAGGTTAAGTGAGTATCTATGTATCTAAAAGCCGATTTTCATCTAGGGGTTTTACCCCAGGGTTTTCACAGGTCTTTGACTTTCGACGATTTACACCTGCGAGTCATGGGTAAGGGGTTAAAACTCGTGCGTTTTCACCCGTCAAATTGGGACTGGTTCTAATTTTTCCCTATGGGTGACGACTTTCTGACGAAATTCCCTACATAAACTAACGGTTGGTACTACCAAAAGTTGCCATTTTGATTCAAATATGCATTGATATGATTTTACCTGTGTCCTTGAAAAAACCCCGACAATCAGCTGATGGGTGACGACTCATGCGTCGCTGGTGAACAGTCCTAAGTGGGAATCGGCTTTAACATAATTTAAATAGCTGACCCACCTATTAGTAGTTCTTACAATAAAAGATGGTCAATTACATGTTTTCATGATAATTGTTACTCTGAAAGTCGCAGAATTATTTAAAAATAAATATAACCAAAATATTATTTTCTTTCTTCACTTTTTCCATTAATAAGCAAGTTGACATGCTGTTGATATCTAAAAAACCAGCAATAATTGATGTATAGTGTATGGTACATTTTTAATGTAAAATTCAATAAAAACTCAAAATTTATTAAAATATACAAGGTTTTCCATAAAAAAAAAATAGACAATGAAAACTATGGTTTTAAGACACCTTGTATATTTATTAATATTGTCAATGAAATAAGTGTAACCCAACATTTTTTATTTTAAGTTTCTTTTTGTATCTAAATATTTTATGTAATAGAGTTGGAACACCCTGTATACCGTGTATACTAAAATAAATTAAAATGTCTTTAATTTTAGATGGCAGTGGTTATGTGGAAGATGGAAGAGACATATTTGATGATGATCTGGATTCTGAATCAATATCCAAAGCAAATCATAAAAATAAAGGTTCCAAAAGAAAAAAGGCTGTCTCTGATGGTGTCGCTAAAGGGAATCTTAAGTATATGATCTCAAATATGCCAGCTAAGAAGAAAGAGGTAATTTACTCTAAAAAATACAATATTTTATAGTGAAGAAGAAACATTTTTTAATGAATTTAAAGATGAGTTTTAGTCAAATTACATACAGGGTGTTTCATAAAAATGGCGAAAAATTTTAGGAGGTGATTTCTTGTTCAAAATAAAGGGTTTATAAACATGGGGTTAAAAGTCAACAATTAGGGAGATATTGTGGTACAAAAATGACTAAAAAATAATGTTTCTATTTTTTATATCAAAAACAAAAAGCGCTAAAATAATAAAACTCTAGGGAAATATTGCTTTAAAAAAAATACACTTTCTAAATATATTTTTACTTTTTTTAATTAATGGATGTGGTGGAAGTAGGCTACCCCTATCGTGCTTGCTAACCAAATTTAAAAAGAGACTTATGCAATGACCTTTAAAAATATAAATTTGGATAGCCTGATTTATTTAGAAACTCCTGTAAATTTTTAAATTAAAAAATAAAATGTAAATCTTAACGTATCGGGATGGGGAAATTTAGTTTATAAAATAATCTATTTATTTGCTGTCACCTATTGTGGCTTTTGTAATATTTTTTATTTGACATTACTCTGTAGTTTCGACACAATACTCTTTTTGTTTTTAAGGAAAAAAATGACCCATTTTTGTTTTTTTTTTTTTTTTTGATTGATATATCCCTAATGGTTGACTTTTGATCCTATGTTTATAAAGCACACTACCTTTATTTTGAACAAGGAATCACCTTCTACAATTTTTGTTTAGAAACACCCCGTATATGAAATAAACACTACATTTAAAATCAGTTTAAGTGAATTATAAAGTTTAAGAAGCTCACAAATACTGTTTTTAATAAATTTACCACATTTTAATTATTGTATCATAAAATGGGATTTTTATTACATACAACATGCTGGTATGTCTGGATTTAAAGCGCGATTTTAGGAATAACCGTCCAAGATATTGTTTCAAATGAAGTCCATTATTGTACAAAAATAGAAAAGGAATTAAACTATCAAAGCAAATGTCGAATTTGTCACCAGTGTTAAAAATAATACATGTACTTCTGACTTACTGAACAGCCGTATACCTAAGGAAAGAAGCATTAATATGAGGTTATATAGTAACCCAAATATTGTTCGTACTGGGGTAACAGTTCAAAAGTTATAATTGAAATAAGTTTTTTTATCAACTTTAAAGGTCAATACCTTCCTAACAAGGCGCGAACTTTTTTATATGAAGTACCAACATTATTTTGGCTTACTCTACCACCCCTATCATTTTTACCTCACCTTTTCGAACACCCTGTATATGGTGTGGATATAGATTAACTTTACTATATCTGTAAACATTTTTTTTTAAATATTTATTAGAAGAGTATTACAAAGAGTTTAACAAACCAAATCAAAATCATTTTATTGAAAAACACAAAAATGTTGTACAATATTTATCTAATCTATCTTAAACCTACGAACACTACTCACTACATGAATTAATAAATTTGGTAGTAGTATACATATACAAATTATAGAGAAGTACACAAGAGTTAAATAAGTCGATCAAGATTGTTATAAAATTCAGTTGGTAAATTATTTTTACAGTTTAGCAGGTGTTTTCTTAACTTGTTTTTAAATTTAGGTAATGGTCAAAAACTTCATCTAAACAATTAAAGCTTTAAGAAAAATTGTCATATTATTATAAAGTGTAATTCAGAATTGTAAAAATTCTATTTTGTAGCATAAATAAATTCAGAAATATATATTTTTAATATTAGCGCTGGGGGTAGCCCCAGGATGATTATCTCCACGGAAGAAAAAAATACAATCATCAAGAAAAGCAAAAGCATGAGTAAATGATATTTTTATGAGTTTGCATATTTTGCCTCATTTCATGCATATTTCAAGCTTTTCATGTTGCATAGAATCCGGTCCCTATTAATCAGTGATATCGGCATTGTTGCCAGATTATCCATTTTTGCACTACACGTCATATTTTTGTTATTAAAAATATAATACCCTATTTATTTCAAATGCGATAAATCGGGCTTTAGTAAGATGCCAAAAGTCAGTCTTTATTAGTTGCCAAGATGTAACAACACTACAATTTTATCAAAACTTGGCAACAGTGCTAATATAACTTCAATTGTGCATGCTCCAAAACCCCCAACACCGAATTTTATAAGTTTATTGATATACATATTGGTTGGTGATATCTATGTCATATCTAAGCTACTAATAAAGAAAAAATTTAGAAATTAACTAAATTTCGCCCGTAATTTAAAAAAAAAAACAAATACGTGTAGCATGAGACTGGGAAATCCGGTAATAGTGGTAATATCAGTATGAAATTTCTCATGCCCAAAACATCCTAGATACCAAATGTGGTAAATGTAGTTTTAGAGGTTTAAAATATATTTAAGAGTTGCGGTACTTTAAACTAACTCAGTATAAATATTAATAATAGCTCTCTTTGCTTGGAAGAATGCTACATAATGAGTATAAAAAACTGCACCATAAATAAAGTTACATGGCGTGACAAAACTTAGAATTGTTAATGGAACATAAATTATATTTAAAAAAAAAGGCGTTTTTTAATTGCGATAAAAAAATTAAGGGCTTAATCCTCAGCTAATTAAAAAATATATTTAGTACACAAAATAACTTGGCCCCTTTGCAAGATACAAAAATAAACTTAAAATATGAATTGTTTATTTGAATTCATTTTTTTATTAATAGTAAAAGTTAATATACAAGGTGTCTCAAAAACAGAATTTTTATTGTCAAGTTGGATTTTAAAAATGGAACAACCTGTTTAAAAAAAAAAATTACTCCATATTAAAATATCAATTAAAAATGTTTTACACACTATACGTCAATTATTGCTGGTTTTTAAGATATAGCAGTATGCTAATATACTCATTAGCGATTAAATGTAAAAAAGGAAATATTCTTTTGGTGTCAATTTTTTTTAAATATTTCTGTCACTGTCAGGGTAACAAATAATATATTTAAACAAAATATTATTTGGCTTTTAATAACATGTAATTAAGTATTTTTCATTGAAAGAACTACTAATAGGTAAGTAAGCTTATTCGTTTATTTTAATTACATATTTACTTACTTAACCTCAAAACCGGCCATAATTGACGTATTGCTGTTTTTCTAAATTTTCTAAAATAAACTAATTTGCTGACATAACTATTAGTAGTTCCTACAATGCAAAATAATTAATTACATGTTATTATATTATTTGTCACTCTGACAGTGACAGAAATAATTAAAACCAAAATAATATTTTATTTCTTCACTTTTAATCGGTAATAAATATATTAGCATACTGCTTATATCTTAAAAACTAGCAATAATTGACGTATAGTATCTTATAAATTTCTGATGTAGAATTGGATAGAGTCAAAATTTGTTAAAATATACAGGGTGTTTAATTTAAAAAAAACCTTCTTGACAATGAAAATTATATTTTTGACACCCCTTGTATATTAACTATTACTTTTAATAAAAATAGTGTATTAAAAAAAACATTTATTTATTTTATATTTATTTTTGTATCTTGTACAGGGGTGAAGATACTTCCTGTATAAATAGATATGAGAAAATTATTTTTCGATATACGAAGATACAAGGTGTTAAATATAAAAAAAATCTGTTTTTATTAATATCTTTAATATTCCTTAACCAAATCTTTAAAATTCCTTAATTGATTTTGATAAGATTTGGCAGTGTTATCATAGATAATCCACATTTAGATCCGCAGTGGCTGGAAGCATTTTGGAATTTTTACGATCTCGCGCAGTAAACAAATCGGGGTATCTACGAACATGGGTATTTTAAAGCCATGGCAGAATACAATACGCGCTCACCATGCATTCCTTACACGGTCTTTAGCTAAGGACCGCGCTCTCTGTACTCCGAACGGGAAACCCAGACAAGACGTTGATAAATTCTTCCCGATAATGCCGATAGTCTGTTCAGCGCCGGCGAGTCAACCTTTGGTGATGACTGGTACTCATGCATACATTTTTCGCCCATCAACTTTTGTTTCGCGTAGGTAATAACATTGACAATCCATCCAGATCAGTAAGTGTTATTTTTAGCATTAAGGCAGTGGTATCCAAACTGTGGTGCGCGCACGCCTAGGGGGCGCGAGACTGTTGCAATGGGGGCATGGAGCTTTTTCCATAATATCATCAAATGAATTAGCAAAATAGGTAGTATACGTAATCCACAATCCTCGCCGCGAATTTTTCGGGTACAAATGCTAAAACATCCATCCGTGTATGTATGAAATTAGATTATTAGAAAAATTAAGGAGGCGCAACAATTTTTTTTTCTTAAAGGGGGTGCAGATTTACAAAAAGATTGGAAACTACTGCATTAAGGAGTTAACTTAGGTCTTTAATACATTTACTAAGTGACAAAAAATGGACGCCACTGGCTTTGGTGCATTGTTTATATCTAATTTAAATTAGCCAAATAAAAATGAAGCTTTTTTGTTTCTGTTTTTTTTCATATTGTTCTTAGTTTTCGAGAAAAAAAACATTTTATTGCATAGCCCTGGACCACCAAGATGGGAAAATTTTTAAAAACCCTTTATTTCGTAATTTTCCTTAGTTTAGATATAAATGTTGTTTAATTAAGCATTTGCTGGTGTTACATGATTGTAAATAAATGTTATAAAGGAGACGTCACTGGGCTTATTAAATTTAATCAAGTTAGAATCAAATAAGCCTTTTAAGGTTATAAACACTGCAAAATCTGATGATAATATTTAAGATATTAATAAAAAACTAAGATTTTTAAAAAGTTGTCCTGTATGGTAGAAACTGGGCTAAGGTTTTTTTAAAAAGTAAAATCATGTACACAGGCTGGCCCACAAATAAGCAACGACAATCAGATTTTTTTTAAAGTCAACAGTTATTAAAAAATTCACCATTAATTTTATTCAAAATTTTTAGAGGGGAGGAAGTTAAAAGAACCTTTAAAAAACTGGAGCTTATTTTTCGAAAAACCCTCAAACATACGTCGATTTTTATTGTTTGCTGCGGTTTTTTTCGGGGGTAATATCCCTGGTGCATTTAATTTTTCAGGAAAAATTCGGAAATCGCTATCAAGAAATGGTATGTCAAATATAAATTTTAGGTGGAAAAATTACCTAACAACAGTCAACTTAGCTGTCAGCAGTATTTCAGGAAAAAAAACGAGTATATTTCATGCAAGTTTAACAAGTTGCCAGTTATATTGTTCTTATTAATTATTGTTTCTGTTGTTTTAATTTAAAATGTATTAAAATAAAGTGTTTATTTAACTCGGAAAATAATCTTATCAAATATCCCTTGTGCATATAATATTTCCTGTGGAAAATTGGAATACTCGTTTCCAAGTAAGTTCGCGAAAGTGGAAAAATCCTTGTCTTAGACTCGGATTTTTAAAACCACTCTCCCTCATGCTATAATTACTTAGAGACTCGTTTTTCGATTTAGATGCACAAGGGATATTTGGTAAGATTATTTCCTGAGTTAAATAAACATTTTATTTTAATTATGAATAATAGAAACAATAATTAATAAGAACAATATAAGTTGCAACTTGTTAAACTTGCATGAAAGTTTTTCGATTTTTTTTCGGAAAAACTGCTGACAGCTAAGTTGACAGTTCTTAAGTAATTTTTCCACCTAAAATTTATATTTGACATACCAATTCTTGATAGCTATAGGTCAAAATTAATAGGAAATAAATAATCGTCTTCAAATTATGTATACTGGGTGTCCCAAAAGTAAACAACACCATCAACTAAATGTTTTTCAAATGAAGACAGTTTTTTTACATTTATTAATTTTGCATTGAATTTTAACTATATTTTTATATACCATAACCTATACCTAAAGTTACGAGTTATCAAGAAAACGACTGATACAGTTGTTGGTCATGGCTTATTTTTGGCTACTTTATATATATGATTTTACCATGAAAAAACCGTAGCCAAAATCAAAAATTGATGTATTCGAGCGTTTTTCCAAAAACAAACCAAGGTATAGAATACTTAAATTAATAAAAAAATATATGTATTTTTACTCACATTAAACATATCTAATTCATTGATCCATAATGTATCAATTAGGAAAAGGTTTTTTCGATTTTTAGGAAACACGCATTGATGATGACAATATGCTGTCAGAACTTTTAGATGAAATTGATGAGAGCCCATCGTGTAGTGTGAAGGAAACAAAAAATTTATTCCACGAAAACAAATAGCTCAGGATTACTTGAAAAAATATTCTTTACCTGTTAAAAAGAGATTAAGAAAGAGGTTCAAAAAGCGGTTAAAAAAGAAGAGGGTAAGGCACATTTTTTAATCGAAATATGTTTAAATAACACTGGTTCCTTTTCACGAGTCTACCACGAATATTCATACCGCCATATATGGAAGCAGGGCTTTTACTCAGCCTGTCAATGTCGAATGTTTCGGTTGTCAAACTGCGCGAACTCTTGCGTCTTTTGTCGAACAAGTTTATTACAATGTTTTACATGCAATTTTTAAACACTGTGCCAAGAATCGTAAGGGTTACAGTCACGAAAACCGCCTAGTCCGATACCCGAAACATGTGTTTGAGCCTTATGGTTTCATGATTTTTGGCAGAATGTTAAAAAATTGCATTTGAAACATTGTAGTAAACTTGTCTGATAAAAAAGTGACGCGTTCGCCCAGTCTGATACCCGAAACATATTTCATATATGGCGGTATGAATATTCGTGGTAGACTCGTCAAAACGAACCCCCTAGAAAGGTTTTAAAAGTGTTCCTATCATGAAGTACATTTCATTACTGGCCCAGGGACTTTTTGAATCCAAAGTAGGCTAGTTACATTTTTTTACAAAATTTGTGATGTGAGAACTAATATTAGGTAAAGTGACTTGTCCACATATATGACAGAACCCGTCTGGGTCGTTTTTACATTTTTTCTGTTCAGTATAAAATCAGTAACGGTCGCACTTAGATAAATAACAAACACTTACTACTTGGATAGCCCAAGAGTCACTGAGGCCCCTGAGACTGCCTTGCGTGCACCAAGGGAGTTTAAAATTTAAATAAAGCACAATAATTGCAAAATGTCCTTTGATTTTTCTTATTGACTAGTTAATTCTATTTTTTACCAAAAAATGAAAACTTGACCTGATCAAGCGCCGAATTTCATATTTTTCTCAACTCAGCATGCAAAAATATTAATAATTCACCAATCAAAATTTTGACCTTAAAAATGTGGCAAATTAGTGAAATATATTTGTAATATGATATATTTCGATAAAAAGACTTTTTAAACATAAATAATAAAAATCAAAGTAATATTGTGACATACTCTTAAAACCGTGATTTATTAAAAACTGCGTTTTGATTTGGAGCTCTTCAAATATTAATGCCGAATCTTATAGAGTTAGATGTACATAATGTGATATTTTCTGAAAGCTCTTTAAAATACCGTTTAAGTGGTGATACTGGTAATAATATACAGGAAGGACAAAATATGCATATTTTTTTTAATGAGGCACCCTGTATATTTAATTACAATGAAAAAATATCTTTAAAAGAACTTTAAGAAAATACAATATTAAGTACATCCAACATTATTAGTTTCGAAAATGTGTAAATAGGGTAATTTTTAAAGTTCTGCCATTTTGTAATAGGTGAAGATATTGACTTTTTATTCTAGGGTTATAAAATACTTGTCATGAGCCTTAAAATGATATGCCACATTCCATTTAATTTTTTCCTAACATAGCGCCCATCCGCCATCTTGATTGGTGCAACTATCGTTTTTACGTCAAAAAGTAGTTTATATCCTCCCATTAGTCATATCCAAATTTTATACGGAAAAATTATGGGTACAAAAGATAGCAGCGGGGGACTATTTACGTCCACACTGTATACATATATAGATCTATACAGGGTGTTACAAATTTGATGCATTAATATTGCTATCTCGGTAATTATAAGAGATAGAGAATTGGTTAAATTAAGGCACAGTTGCGCATCCCAATGCTGAATAATTGGGTGAAGAGAAATTTTAAAAGTTCCGGCTACTTCCAAAGATATCCTGAAAAAACTGAAAAACCAAGTATCCATTTTATTTTTTTAAGGCCCTGTTATACCAATAGCACTTTCTTAAGGCACTTTTTATGCCCTTTAAGAAATTTTTTTTTCTGATACGGTGTTTTGTTTTTTAGCTACCATCATCCTGGTCTGTATTAAAAAAAAGAACCAAACCTTTATCTCTTATAATTCCCGAGATAGCAATGCTAATGCATCGAATTTATAACACCCGGTAAAACAAATTTTTCATTAAATCTTTTATTTATTGCCAAACGTCAGAAAATTGTGCTATTTTGTTTCTAGAAAATTGAAAATAAAATTTAGGTGGAATGCAAAACGTTCCGTTTTAAACGGGACTGCCCTTTTATAATTACGCGTCCTGCACTTCCCGAAATAAACTCTGGGTCTCAAAATTTTCACTTTTTAAGATCGCGCAAAAATTCCAATAGTCGAGCCGGCCGACCGGCCGCGAGTAATGTGCGAGAACGAGAACGCGTCGTCGGTGGTCCTTTCGGTAGGCTTGCTTTCTTACCAAAGAAATGGAGATATTTTATTTGGCAGATTTAAAAGGGTACCCGCAGGGAAAGACGTTTAAAAATCTCTGAAACATTTGATTGAAAAGGAATGTACATTAGCTAAATAAAAAGTTTATTGGCAATGCCTGCAAAAGAAGACTGTGTAACACGTGTAGAACACTAACAGGTAGATATTCGACAAAGAATGCCGGCATGTAAACACAGTGACTCAGTCCCGCTCAGCACCGACTCCACAGAAAGCCTATCAACTACATCCAATATGGCGGCGCTACTAGTCGAGTAGTGTATAATAAACTGTCGTTCCTTAGTACTTAAATATTTTTTATTGGGCATGTTTATCGTAATCAAAATATTTTTTAAGATATTTAATCGTAAAATATTACATATTATACAGTGTATTTGATAAAGTGGGAACCATATGGAAAACTTTTTAATTACTCATTTTCGAAAAAAAAATTCTTTATACAAAGTTCTGCATGGTCTAAAACTTAATATGCAATTATTAAATTTTAATTTTCTTTAGTCTTATACGAGATATGTTAAAAAATAGAATTTTGCTCAGGAGTAAAGTACCTTAATTTTTGACAAAATCAGAAAGTGCTATTAAAGAAAGTTGTTCAGAATTAATGAGCATGTACAGGGTGTCCCATTTTGGTTGTCCCTTATGGGCAACTTGGAAACCATAAGAGATATTAAAAATCTGATACCCCATCCTCGAGCTCTTTTTGGAGAAAACATTTATGGTAAAAACAGATCATCGCTATCGCGAAGCGTTTCAGAGATACAGGGTGATTCTCGATTTTTTCACTTTTGAAAAGGCCCTGTAGCTTTGTTGTTATTACAGATAAGAGAAAACTAATTGCACATTATAAAGACACTTTTTTCCGTAGAATCCAGTGGCGTAGCCAAAATTTTTTTGAGCTGTCATTTTTGACATATGACCCAAACATGTTTTTTTTTATTAGGGACACCCTATAATTGATAAGGTAATTAAATTGCTTGTTTTTCTCTGATTAAAATAATATATCATAGTAGGTGGTAGGGAAAAATTATGATTTTAAAGACGCATTTTTATTTTAAAATTTAAAAATTTCCTACCACTTTATTTATAAATATATAAGTATGAAATTTTGGTAAATAATATATATGATGTAGAAGATTATTAATACGCATAATAAAATGATACACGGTGTCTCAAAAAATTAAAATATTTTTTTTATTTTAAAATTTAAAAATTTTCTACAATTTTATTTATGAAAATAAAGGGATGAAATTTTGGTATTTGCTAAATGTGATGGTGAGAAATATTATTATACATAAAAAAATGATACAGGGTGTCTCAAAAATTAAAATGATTTTTTTATTTTTAACTTTAAAAATTTCCTACAATTTTATTTATGAATATATAAGGATGAAATTATGGTGGATAATATATATGATAAGGAAGAATATTATTATATATATATATATAAATGATACAGTGTGTCCCAAAAAATTAAAAATAATTATTTTTGTTTAAATTTAAAAATTCATAGCGTCCTTATTTATGAATTTGAAACAAAAAAATTTTGGTACTGTATTAGTATGATAATGTTGTATAAAAAAATAAAAATCAAAGTTATACAGGGTGTGTCAAAAAATTTTCGATTTTTTTTTTTGGGACTTTAATTTTTTTTTTTTTTTGTTTTCTTTTTCTCTATTGGTAAAGTTGACATGGGGAATTCATAAAAAATAAAAAAAAATAAAAAAATAAAAAATTAAAAAAAACTTGATAAATTTTTAAGTTTAATTAATATAACTTGTTTATTATTGTTGTTGTAAACTAATTTTTTGTTTTTTTCTACGGAAATGTCTCCTGAGCTAAGGGATGACAGATTTCTTTTAAAACAATAATATAAAACAATTTAAAAACAGATAGAAGCCGCAATGCGTCTTTAAAATCAAATTTTTTCAATATTTGACGTAAAAAATTTATTAAACCACCTACTATGATATATTATTTTAATCGGAAAAAAACAAGCAATTTAATTACCTAATCATTTATAGGGTGTCCCTAATAAAAAAAAACATGTTTGGGTCATATGTCAAAAATGACAGCTCAAAAAATTTTTTGGCTACGCCACTGGATTCTACGGAAAAAAGTGTCTGTATAATGTGCAATTAGTTTTCTCATATCTGTAATAACAACAAAGCTACAGGACCTTTTCAAAAAGTGAAAAAATCGAGAATCACCCTGTATCTCTGAAACGCTTTGCGATAGAGATGATCTGTTTTTACCATAAATGTTTTCTCCAAAAAGAGCTCGAGAATGGGGTATCGGATTTTTAATATCTCTTATGGTTTCCAAGTTTCCCATAAGGGACAACCAAAATGGGACACCCTGTACAAATATGAAATTACAGCAATTAAGCATATGCATTCAGATTTGGTGAAAAACGCTAAAATTGTATCCTGCCAGAAAAGTAATAATAATTTATATGGAAGGAATTTTTATACTAAACTGCTGTAACTGCATATTTGTACGTCTTTTTTTTACTTTTTAAATAAAATTTTTTGATATTAAAAACTAAGGTACTTTACTGTTTGAGCAAATTTTATATTTTTTGACATATCTCATATAGGATTTACAAAAATAATAAAATTTGATAACTGCATATTGACTGAACTTTTTTCCCAAAATAAATAATAAAAAAGTTTTCCATATGGTTACAACTTTATCAGACACAGTGTATAATCCAGTTAATATTAATTTTAGTCTTTAAACAAAAAAGTGAAAAAAAACATTTTTTTATAGCAAAAGAAATTGACATACTTACCAAATCACTATTAATTTTTAGGTTGAATTTCGCATTACATTTTACAATGCTTTTATTTTAAACATGTAGACTAGAAAAATTTTAAATATTAGCATTATATTTCTATCTGTTTTGTTCGAATATTTTCGAATGTAGAATATATTATTAATGTACATTTAACATTACAATTAAATACATATTATGTTTTTACTTACAATGTTCACAAAATTTAATAGATGATTAAATTTAACATACATTCTGAGCTTGATATGTATTTATTTATTTATTTCACTTTATTGTCTATAATAATCCAAAAGGATATGACAACGTCAAAAAATACGAATTAGTACTATAATTAAAAAATGTACAATAATATTGTTTTAACAATCTTAAGTTTATACAAAATAAAATAAAATGCTAGACAAACTAATGTACTTTAAAACAGATTACAAATCACACAACCCCACCAAATTTGTTTTCACCATACTTGAGCAGGTATCATCTGAAAATAAATACTAATATTATAAACTAACTTATAAACATTAAAAAAATATATTTATTCTTTTTTGTTGCCAGATTTTATCCGCTTCAATTGAGGCATAATATTATTTTTGGAAGTTAAAACATATTTTTTTGTTTGGCAAATTTTTTAAAAATAGATTTGAAAATTTAAATAACAGTTCTTTAACTATATAATTTGTGTCATGTTTTTGACAATTATGTCCCAAAAATAAATTTTAATCTACACCATTAATATTATTAAGAGACAGAACTGTAACAGTTTCTCTATGGTTCTGTACTCTTAAAAATACTGATGTTTTGGTTAATAGTTTTTCTATAGTCATATATATATATAAGCTGCACATATCACGTCATGGTTAGGGTAGCATAATCCACCCCTGTCGTTTGCAGAAATAAGGGTAGTTGGATCCAAACTGCCAGTGCAACTTATACGTTGTTTTAGAATGAAAAATTTTATTGTAAAAATAAAGACATTTTAACAATTTAAGATTAATTCAGTGGCCTATTTTTTATTCTGTGTTACACTTTAGTAGTAAAAATTAAAAGGTACCCACCTGGTTTTAAGCATGGCCTGTTCAATGGTACATCCAAAATATCCCCTGTATTAGTATAAAATTTTGTACTGCGTTCTATATCGTCACTTTGAAAATGTAACTTATAAACCTACTAAGAACATAGACAACTTTATATTTTTAAACAAAATACAATTAGGATCAATTATACCTTATAGAATGTGTTGTTGGAATAAAATTCTCCCTACAAATAGCATGTATCCATTGGTTTTTAAAATCTTCATTTGAGGGAAAAGAAAAAACTGAAACCGTTGGGTCTTTACTGGCACTGGTACTCTTACAAAGAGGCACACAACAAGAGTACGGCATTTTCAAAAACTTCATAATTTGTTAACAAACAGAAATTTACTATAAATTTAGTATATAATCTGTCGTCTTTTGAGTGTAAAAATCGCAAAGAAAATCACAAAAAAACACTAAACACTATACTAAGAGGGTCCTTTTAGTTCACTAGGCCAATAAAAAGTTAATAACACAATGTTTTAATTAGAAAAAAATTGGTTTAAACGGATGTAAACAACCACTTGTTGATACACCACTACACAAACATCACAAGAAAAAAAGGTAAATAAAACATACACTGTACTAACAGTTGCAAAAATCAATTTTAAACGTCCTTTATGTCCACTTAAAACAATTAAAAGGTAAAAACAACCGTTGAAAACGAAAAAAACTGACAAAAACACTATACTTGTCTACTGTACCAGAAAACAAGAGATGCCGCCATTTTTTATCGTCGGATGACAGTTGATTGGCTTTCCGTGAAGTCGGTGTTGTCCCGCTTTGTTGTTGCTTTACTTGCCTATGAACTTTTTGAATTAGCGGAACGAGTATTGACTGTAATAAATATACAGAAGTTTTTGACGAATTTTCTTTAATTTATAACTACATACATTACATCGTAGAACATAACTAAATGAAATAATCCAAATGTTTCCACGAAAACTCATCGGCTGGAAGTATTCAAACCCTTCAGCCAACAATCTTCAGTATAATTTTTTTCTATTTTAATTGAGTATATTTTATGTTTGCCTTCTACAGTGTGTCCCAGGATAGGTGTTACAAGAGGACTAATGGACCAAAAATTTTTGAATTTTAAATTGACATTTTGGGAAAACTGGTCGCATGGTCCAAAACTAAGAAATAGAAACTTTTACTTTGATCATAATGTTATTAGCTCAGGCGAAATAGCAGTAGAAAAGGTCATTAAAAAAATCCTTAGAGCAAACTATTGGAAGAGTTTTGTTAAGTGCATCATAACTTTGTAAGAAAAACACTTCCGAACCAAAATAATGCGTTGGGGGTGAAGGGGGTGCTTTTTAGGGGTAAAAATGGTTTTTGCAATTTCAAGCTAAACAGTAAATTCTATTAAAAAAAAAGGTAAATGTGAAAGTTGTAGACATTAAAAAAACCTACAACTTAAGTCATAACCATTTTTACCCTAACCTCAAATGTTTTTGAGAAAAGTAGACAAAACTTTTTTTGCGGTTTTTAATTTTTAATTTTAAATGCATATAACTAAATGGGAGTCCGCACACTATCGCGAATCGGAATACCGAGGAACTCCCATTTAGTTATATGCTTTAAAATTACCGTTCGCTTCCATCCCGTTCCGTTTCACGATCGTGTGCTGTTTGCTTATTTAAGTGCTAAGATGTAAAAATTGACAATAAACATTTTTATTTCTTTAATGCTTTAACTGAAAATTTGAATGTAAAATTTAATTCTCTACAACATTTTTTTTCTCCCTCGTGGCGCAGTTGACAGAGCTTTGATCTTTGAAGCCAGAAGTCGCCGGTTCGATTCCCAGCGGGGAAGACATATTAAGGTAGTAGTTATTTAAAAATAACGACCGTGGTGGCACTACCGCGTTGTCTAAAAGGTGCTGTTGTGCCTATTTTTTCCTTTTCAATCTTGATTCTTTTAAAGACGAGATATTCGCCTTATTAATGATCCTTTCTTAGAGCTTCCAGGCTATAGGCTTCCTTCTCTTGCCCTTTGGCGGCCTGTAAGGGATTTAAAGCATTTTGTAGGTATTTCCACGGCTTTTGCTTCGAGGAATTAGCCATTATAATTTCTTCTCATGTAGCACCCTACAGAGAAACTCGTAGTGCTACGTGTATGCATCCCTACACGGTCTGAACAGGCCCAACTTTTTTTTAACAAACATTTGAGTAAAATGTATATTTTTTTTAAACCAGTAAATTATAATCCTATTCTTTCGAGAGATGATCAGTTTCACTTCTATCAGTTCATTGACCTGCAAGTAATCCTAATGATTTGATCATTTATCAAATCAATCAATTAAAACATAAACATAAACAACATAATAAATAGTTCAGTTTTTCCAATACCAATGATGACTATTACAAAAATATTTATCTTTGTGTTTTATGTTTTAGTTTTAAATGTTAGTCGTGAAATAGAAAAAAATCGGAAGATGTTATAGAAAGTATACCTGAAGATGATTTTGATGACCACTTAGATGATTTTGATGTTGATAACCTGGATTTAACAAAGATTGAACAAATTGAATCACAATTAACTGAGTCCACAAATGATAACTCGATTTCAGAAACCTTTACATGTACTTTTAATGAGGACTTTTCAATGCCGTTAAACGATAGTATGGATATTACTAGTTCTAGTTACAATTCTGAAGATCTGAATTCAAAAACTAGCGACGTGCCTTTTGTATCTACTCATGATAATAAGGTAGAGAGACTATTTTACTTCCGAATTTAATACAAATGTTTAAAAGTTGTCATGGCTCTTAGGCTTAACATGATATTAATCTAAATGAGACCTCAGCGTAGTGTTAGATTACAGGCGTGGCCCAATGTTTTTTAAAGAAATATGACAAAAAGTTTTTATAAAAATTATAGGGTTTTAAGTATGCATTTCTTGACCTGCAAAATATTGTCCTATACCTTTGTTGCCGTATATTTTGTAACGTTAGATGTAGCAAATTTTTATTGTTAAATAATATTCTTAATTTTCATGCAGTAATTTTTTTAGGGGTCAATAATTTTTTTATTTCTGGAAATACCCTTTGCTTATATTACATTCTTTAAAGATAAAATACCAAAGTTATTCCTTATCAAAAAAAAAAAAAAAAACTTGTTCTAATTTTTCAAAAACCTACAGGAATTTATTCTGTGGTTTTAAACACCTAGCTTAGTAGTATTATTAACTAATTTGTTTTTCGTATTACCTAGTTTTCGGGTTTTTACGAAAGTAAATTATAAATAGTGTGGCAACATCGCCGCGAGTACCAAAATAAAATAGCGTGCTATATGCAAAATTTTATGCGAAATCCGATTCTGTAAATAAAAATAGGGGTTCCAATTAAAAAAAACCCAACTTCTTAGCCATAACTTTTTTAGAACACTCTGTATACATGAAAATATTTTTAGGACATGCACGTTTAAAAACCCTTCTAATTTTATATAAAACTTTTGTCATATCTAGTTAAACAACAGAAATATTGAACTCTCCCAGACAATTAGGCCACCCTGTATGCCAGTATACACAAATAATATGCGGATAGATGAGAACCATTAATAAAAGTGTTTTTGTTTTATTTTATTCTATGAAATGAAATATATCCGTTTATGAACTTTTCTCGTGGTTTAAATTTCTCTGTGTGATGCAGCTTTAGGTTACTTTAACCTATAGTTTAGAAACATTTAAGTTAGCATTGATTTAAAGCCGCGTCCAGAGTTGCAATAATTCCCCGAGTCGCTCCACGCCACATACCCCGCCACATAGTGCAAACGTGGACGTGGACGGGGACGTCGTCGTTTCAAGGGCTTGGCGAATGATTCGATGGTGATTTACAGCCGACGTCAAAGGAGCGCGCAAACAGGTTGGTTAGTTTGAACGGATGTTTGGCAAATTGTTGCAAGTCTGGACGCAGCTTAAAATGTAAAGAAAGACATATATCTTTCATTTTAGGTCTTCCGATTTTTTGGTGGGACGCGTATGAAGATCCTGAAAAACAGATTGGAACTGTTTTTCTTTTGGTAAAACATATTGTAGTGAAACTAAGACATATTCTAGCTGTTGTGTTGCAGTCAAAAACATACAAAGACAAGTGTTCTTACTTCCCAGAACGCATGTAAGTCATATTTATAGATAGGTTATTTAAGGAAATTATTATTTCCACAGTAACAGTAAATAATGCCAGGTATATTAAAGTTTCTGTCTTATACAGTGACCGCCAGAAATGTTGAACTATACGGAAAACGTTTTTATTTTTGATTTCTCAAAAATTTGTATTCTTGATAAAAATCTCTGCATACACCAAAACTCACAAAGCACTAATCAAAATACAAATAATCTATAGCGTATACGAGGTAGATACAAATTAAGGAATATGACACAAGAGAAAACTACCTTTATTTTTAAACTAGAAAAATATTTATTGAAAATCTTGTTTTGAATTAAAAGTTACGTCAAATTTTAAAAGCAGGGCCTTTTATAATAAATTGAGAAAAAAATAATTTTCCAATTTGCCCCGTATAGATATTAATTAAAGTCCAAGTAAATTATCCTTATTGTCTTTGAAAAAAATGTCTAAGCTTTGTTATTCTTAAGGTGTTTAAGTATATTTAGATCACTTTAAAAATCAAAAGTGAATTTTTTCCATTTTGTGGTTCAATAAGGCTAAAATTTTAAAATCCCTTTAGTTTAATGTTCCACATTGTTTTTGCCTTATAAAAATGTCTTTACTTTCTAAAAATATAAATTTGTTTTTATGATTTTCTATTACAATGTTTAAAACTTAAACTTTATTGGGATTATGCTAATAAGAAAAGTGTTAAGAATTATTTTAGGATTAATCTAAATAAAAAACAAAGATGTGATAGTAAATTTAAAAATGTGAAAACATTTTTATAAGGCAAAAATGACGTAGAACATTAATCTTAAGAGGCTTTTAAATTTAAGCCTTATTGAACCACAAAAAAGCAAAAATTTACTTTTGTTTTTTGAAGCGATTTAAACGTAATTAAATGTTTTAGAAATAACGAAGATTTGACATTTTGTTGAAATTTAAGGGCAATAAGGAAAATTTAGGGCAGTTAATTTGGTTCAATCTAATTTCTCTAGGGGTAAGTTGGATAAGTAAGTTTTTTTCTTTTTTATTGGAGGGTCTGCTTTTTAAATATAACTTTACTTTTAATTCTAAACAAGTTTTTAAATAATATTTTTCTCTAGGTTTAAAAATAGAGGTAGTTTTTTCTTGTGTCATATTTGTTAATTTGCACCTACCTCGTGTATATGCTATGATTTATTTTAATTTTGATCAATTTTTGTGAGTTTGGATATATGCAGAGTTTTTATCAAGAATAATTTTTTTAAGAAATCAAAAATAAAAAGCTTTCCAAATGGTTCAAAATTTCTGACGGTCACTGTAAAGTATTTTAGCCTGGGGGATATTTTAGAAATACTTAATAGTTTTGTTTATTTTAATTGCGCATATTTTCTGGTATAATCAATAGCAGTATTTTAAGTCATACTTTTATTGGATTCATTAACTATAAGCTCCTATCAAAATAAAATTAAAGTAATATTATTTTAATATAACATTTTGTTTTAATTATTTTTATTCTACAGGGTGCATTTTTTACAAAAACTTTGCCAAAGGCTCATTATCAGTAGACATTTCCAAGAAAATCAAGTTTCTCAGATTTTTGATATCTGCTTCAGTTTTTAAGATATTGTTTTTTTTTTTTTCATTAAATTGATTTTTTATATTGTCGTTCCTATATGTAACAGTTTATCACAGTGGTCAAATTTTCAGATAATTTTAAATGTTCATAAGTATTCTTTTAAAATTCCATTTGACTTTTATTTCAACAAAAATTTATTAAAGCGTCGTAAATGTAATCAATTTTTATGGTAAATAATAACTATTTTAAAAGAAAAATATAGTACGACCCTTCTCTTTTGAAACAAAAATGATCTTAATAATTTCCATTTTTTTTTAATAAAAATTAATATTTTGTTTTTCTTTTGTCCGGCAAATTGTTTTCACTTAATAAAATATAAAGCATTTCTACGCATGTTAGACGTTATTATTTACCAAAATAAAATTTAATTACTTTTGCGACGCTACAATAATTTTTTGAAATAAAATTCTAATAGACTTTTAAAGGGTACTTATGAACATTTGAAATTATCCGAAAAATTGACCGCTGTAATAAACATAAACATACAGAAAGGACAATCAAAAAAATAAAATATATTGAAAAAAAATATCTTGAAAATAAAGCAGATATTAAAAATCTGAGAAACTTGTGTTTTTGGAATGGTCTACTAGATGAATAACTCCATATATTACAAAAAAACAAAAAATATTTTTTGAAGAATGTCGTTCTTGACAATATTTTTGTAAAAAGGACTTTTCTTTTACACCCTGTAAAACTTTTGATATGAACCGGTAGGTTTATCAGCGCCCCTGTGAGATACCGAGTTACAAATTTATCTCAGGTTAATAGTTTTTGTTAAAAAGTATGACATCTTGGAATGCTTTTTGTATTTAAATGAATTTACAATGGAGAAATAGGAGAAACTTATTGTAACCTATTTATGTATTTTTAGATAATTGATGATAATACTTTCGAAACTAAACCAGTTACTTTTAAGGATTTATATTTAGAATTTAAGTCATTAATTGCTGATCCGATGCAAATAAAGGATTTTAAATCCAAGATGGTTCAGAAAAATACGCCTTTGATCCGTCCGTACCTCGGGAATCTGACTATTTAGAAGTCGTATATGAAGTAAGTAGTAAATAAACAATATGCTGTTACATTTTCGTTTTGTATTATTATTATTATTTTTTCTAAAAAGAAATGACAACATTTGTTTGATATTTACAGGCTAAATATCCCCGAATTGACATTGATGAGATCTCACAAACACCAAGAACATTTTCCAAAATATTTGGAATAAAAACAAGTTTCCTTGAGAGATTCCTGATTGAAAGAAAAATTAAGGGGCCATGCTGGTTAGATATAATAAAACCAGAGGTTAATAGGAATCCCCTTAGTTGGTGCAAATTTGAAATTAATTGTATGTCGGTAAAAAATGTTGTTAAAGTGGTCGATTCAATACCTCCTCCGCCGTTAGTTGTAACGGCTCTTAATTTTCGCCACTATACTAATCCTAAAACCACCCAAAATGAGATTTTACTGATTTCTTGCGTGACACAATCCAAGTATGCCGTTGACAAGAAGCCACCTGATCCTCCATTTAATGATCATTTTTGTGGTAAGTTAAAATATAAATTATTTTTTATCTTTGATCTATTGACCCCTCTGAACCAGCAAAACGCGTAACAGATAAAAAAAATAGTCCCCCAAAAACCTAAAATTAATATCAAAAGTTTCTCAAGATAAAATCAAGTAAAATGTATAAATTAAAGAAATCAGAACAATTTAATATAAAAATTTAAAAATACCGTTATTTTTGAAATCTTGCATTGTGTTTACTTATTTCTATGTATCTACAGAAGGGTGATTCAAAAAAAATCTTGCCAGCAGGCTCAAAACTTTTTTGACGTCAAAAAATGCTAGTTACAATTTGATACCTAAATTTTAATATTAGGATTGTCAGGTTCGCGTTTTTCAATATCATGGGGAAATTATTTTTTGCAACTTTTTATTTTTATTGCTGGCTTGTCGTGTGTTTGTTAGCCTATTTTTGTAGAGAATTAAAAGCTCTACAAAAAAGGTCTCTTATGATTTTTCGCCGAAGCTAATAGTTTAAGATTTATTCGAGGCTAAAGTTCAGTTTATCGCAAATTTCAATGTTTTTAATACATTATAGCAAATTTGATGGTCTTACTGGAATAAATTATTGACAAAATTTCTATTAATCTTAAATTTAGTTTTTTGGAGAATAATTGTTGATAATTTGCGATAAGTAGCCTAATATTTGATTTACGATTTTTTAGAAAATGACATTCCAACTTGGTCTCATGATGATAGTTATAAGGAATGTGCTGAATTTTTTAAAACGGTAAAAGTAACAAATGACGTAGCTGAAAGAGGAATGCCTTAAATTGGAGAATATATCAATTACCTTACCAAAGATGAAGGTCAACTACAGTATTTGTTACAAGTAGTTCAAGAACATCGGCAAAAATATCCAGACTGTTTAAAAAAATCTTCAATTATAATAATTATTTGGATTAAATTTATAACTAAGTAATTTTAAAATGATATATTAGCATAATAAATAAGTACTTAATGTTACTTTATTTATTTATTACGTGATTATTTTAAAGCCCACTAACGGTAAAAATGTTCTCAAAGAATTTGAGTCTTATTATTGCAAAATATTATCAACAATTGTTCTCTAAAAAAACGAAATTTAAGATAAACAGATATTTTTTTAATGATTGTTATAGGCGACCTTTTGTGTACCGTTCAATTCCCTACAAAAATAAGCCAACAAATTTTTTTGTATGACACACGACAAGCTAAAAATAAAAATCAGAATGTGCAAAAAATAATAAAGGCTTAAATTTTTAACTGGCATTTTTTGACGTCAAAAAGTCGCTTTTGAGCCTGTTGGCAACAGATTTTTTTAATCACCCTAATCTACAGTTTTTGCAATTACAGATATCTACTGATCTAAATACCAAAGGAATCCGTACAAATAGTCATTCACAAAACTATCACTAAAGCCTAGTAGATACATTACCCGCGAATAAATTTTTAAAAATTTTTGCCCGCAAACAAAACATTTAAACATTTGTGTAGGTGGTTTTTTTTTTATTAGTTTAAACATAGGTTGCAATTGAGTCGCTGAGCGATGAGGCAGTGGCGGGCATTTGTACTGAATACGTATATTTTACGTCAAGGAAAGGGAAACAAAACTTTTACTTTTAATTAAATATTATTAATTATATTTTATGTATTTTTCATATGTATTTCTACTAATAAATACCTTTTTGCAGTTTTTACTTCACCATCTACGCAACCGCCTCCACTCAATATACATGAATATTTAAAAAATTACAAAGGAACCAGAGTACAAAAAATGGACTCCGAAAAAGCTGTTTTAAATTATTTTGTTATCCAGTTCAATAAAATAGATCCAGATTTTATAGTTGGTCACGACTTGCAAGGCTATCAAATTGATGTTCTCGCTAATCGCCTCATAAGAAATAGCGTCCATTCCTTTAATAAATTGAGTAGGCTAAAACGTTCGGAAAAGAAGAGGTTGGAAAGACACCTTTTTACTGGACGTTTGGTTTGTGACATTAAGATATCAGCTAAAGAACTAATTAAATCAAGATCGTATGATTTGGAAACTCTTTGTCAGCAAGTATTAAAAACTTCTGAAAATCAAAGAGTCGATTTGGAACCAGATGAAATACCAAAGATGTTTGAAAATGGTCAAGATATTATTAAATTAATATCATACACTATGAAAGACACGGCATACATCCTTAAAATCTTGTATGATCTAAATATCGTACCGTTAGCTTTGCAAATTACTACTATAGCAGGAAATGTGATGTCTAAGACTCTCATGGGCGGTAGATCTGAAAGAAACGAGTTTCTCTTATTACATGCCTTCCATGATAAGAATTATATTAACCCTGATAAAAGGTTCAGTATTATAAAGAACGATGAAAATAGGTCTAGGAAAAAACCGACATATTCAGGTAAGTAAAAATATACAGTGTCCAGTAACTCTAACGACAAACTTTAAGGGGTGATTGTCCAACAAAAAATAAGAAAAAACATTTCATATGAACATTTTCATTTCATAACAGTTGTTGAAGTACTACATTCTGAAACGACTCCTGTACTAGCAATATTCCTAATTTGTCTTTGTAACTGTTTGACTTCCTGTTGCATTTTCTTTTGGACTTTTTAATATGATCTTCAACTAAGTGTAGAGACTGCTGTATTTCTTCTATTTCGACTATTACATCTTTGGTAAGTTTCACTTCAAGCAACATCAGTTTTCTCATTTCATTGACTTTGATGAAATTCTCCTTTTAGATTTTCTCTGATTTTCACCATCTTCTCTTTTAATTCTTGTTCAATTTCTGCCTGGCTCCTTTTAATGTCTTTTTGGATTTTCTCTATTTGTTATCTGGTTTCTTCTTGACTAGTTCGAATTTCAAGCTTCATTTCTTGTTGATTTCTCTTTATTTCTTCTAAACTGGTCTTCATTTCGTTTTTAAGGTCTTCTTGTTTCTTTATCATTAACCTAATAAGTGCACATATTTCCTCCATAGCTTCAGTTTGCTTTCTTGTTCCTACTGGCATCCAATCTTCTTAACTACTTCGGCTTCTTCAGGGATCTCGTTCCGCTTCTGACACCCAATGTTCCGAAACACCTTGTAAAAACACGTGTCTTTGTTTTTATACCTTTATTAACAATGAAATGTAACTATGGTTACAACTACGGCAATATCTTAACTTGTCAATGTCGCGAAATGAACAGTACAAAAGTCGAATCAATACTACTCTTCGGGGGTTTTCTGTCGCTCATTTATAGTTATGTGGAAACGTCTAAAAATTGGAGAAATATCGCGAAAATTTCATAGTACAAGATAGCATAAAAGTTCTCAATGGATAATTGGGCTTTTTCGAAAACCTTCGAAGGTGATGAAAGAACTTGGAAAAATTAAGGTAAATTATTTAAATAAATTAACAAACTAATTTAAATGATCCTAACTCTCTAAAATTCTTTAACCAAAACACATTTTTGAAAGAAACATTACTTTACTCTTAATCAAAATTTATATTTTTTGACATATCTCGTATAATATTTCAAAAAAATTAAAACTTGATATTTGCATATTTGGTTTTAGACCATGCAAAACTTTTTATAAAGAATAACTTTTTTCGTAAAATGAACAATAAAAAAGTTTTCCATATGGTTTCAAATTTATCAGACACACTGTATATTTTTAAAGAAGGAAATGAAAATACAGCTTGTTTTTCTCGTAACATTTTTTTCGTAGCTTGCTCAGTTTACAAGAAAATAATAATAAAATTCTCTAAATTTAAATTGGGGTCAAGTTGCGATTTTTTTATGCCCAACAATAATCTGTTTTAAAAATTTGCGGCCATTCCACATTGTCATTGCCACTTTTTCCGTTCTATAAAATGATGTCGTTTAATTTAAAATCCGACGTTTCGCGTTTGAACCGCCATCATAATTTCTTTTGTAAATAGGCGAAAGATTTGGTTTTAAAACTAATAACTATAAATTGATAAAAACTCCTTAACATAAAATGTATTTCATTGGTTTAAAAAGTCAGTAACCCTAGTTACTACAATAAAAAAATTATTTTATTGGTTTAAAACTACAGTAACCGTAGTTACTTACTATGTATTCATTATCAATTTATAGTGGCCAAAGTATAGCACTTAGGTATGGTGCACACCTTAGGTTTTTTATTGACTTTGTTTTAGGTGGACTTGTTTTGGAACCAAAAGTAGGATTTTATGATAAACTTTTATTGCTTATGGATTTTAATTCATTGTATCCCAGCATAATTCAGGAGTATAATATATGTTTTACCACATTACCTGTGGCAGAAGATGATGATAACTTAGTTTTACCAGATTGTCAGTTGCCTCCAGGAATATTGCCGGTTGAAATTAGGAAACTAGTAGATAGCAGGAAACAAGTTAAACAATTAATGGCAAATCCAGATATATCTCCTGATCTAAGAATGCAGTATCATATCAGACAAATGGCTCTTAAACTGACAGCTAACAGCATGTATGGTTGTTTAGGATTTTCGAACTCAAGGTACTGTATGTAAAAGGATTTTAATTTAAGCGCGGTAGGTAGTGGAGGCAATTTTTTTTTCAAAAATTTGTCTATTTTTTCAGTTTATTATTTATTATATCTTTATCTCTAAATCTATTTTCATGACCCATATAAATATGTATCTAATTAATTTAGGAAAGTAGTAAACTTAAACTCAAATATCGTGAAAACGGTTGCCCATGTAAATTTTGATACCTTTAAATATTGCCCCCACCCTTTTTTTACAAAAAATTGTGTTAGACTATTTTGAATATCTTGATAAGATAAGCTTACAAACTAAATTTTATAATTTTCTAATAAGCCAATTAAATTTTATTTAAGAAAAACTATTTGTAAAATTGTTGCATACCTGATACATACCGAAATGCATCGTTCAGACGCGGCTAGTAATTTAGTCGAGTAGCGAGTAATTAAGTATTCTCGTGCGTGCGAACAGAAAAAATTAGGAAAGTAGTTTAGTGTGGTAGCTGTCCAAACGCACGAGAATACTTAATTACTTGCTAGTCGACTTAATTACTAGCCGTGTCTGAACAAGGCATAATGAATCCACAAGTAATAAATAAAATGTCTTGTCAATTTGTTAATTGACGTTTTAAGTTATATTAGGTATTCATTTTAATTTATTTATTACTGGTAAATTCATTACTGCATGTATCAGATACGCAATGTTTATAAAAAAGTTTTTCTAAAAAGTAAGAGAGCTAGTAAACCCTTAGAGTAACGTTAGACCTGTAAGGCTAGAAATTTGAATAGTGATGAGTCATAACATGCTAAGACCGAAAATCATCACCTGGCAGGCATCAGCCATGCACATCATCATCCTGTATATTTTTAAAAGTTTAAAAAAATAATAAAAACAAAAAAACTTGTAAGCTTACAATTTTTCTAGGATTTAGTTCATTCATAGTAAGGTTTGAAAAAAATTGACCGGCGTTTTCGATGAGCACAAGTACCTGCCAGGCGAACTGAAAGGTGTGGCTGATTTGGATGGCCATATTTCCAAAACTTATTAAGTTAGATATACCTAATGTGGTGTTTTCTTAAAGCTCTTTTAAAGATCTTTTTAACGGTGATACTGGTAATAGTATACAGGGTGGAAAAAAGTTTTTTTTTTTTTTTAATGAGGCACCCTGTATATTATATTACCATTAAAAAGATCCTTAAAAGAGCTTTAAGAAAATACCATATTAAGTAAATATAACTTTATTAGTATTGGAAATATGGCCATACAAATCAGCCACACCTTCAGTTCGCCTGGCAGGTACTTGTGCTCATCGAAAACGCCTGTCAATTTTTTTCAAATCTTACTATGAATGAACTAAATCCTAAAAACATTTCAAGCTACAGCTTCAAGTTTTTATTTTTATTATTTTTTAAAACTTTCAAACATATACAGGGTAATGATGTGCACAGGTGATGCCTGCCAGGTGATGATACAGTCGAAAATATAGATGTACACTACACTTTTTACTAATTACTATTTCTGAAAAAATGAACATCATGATTCTTTCATTTAACTCTTTAACTATAAACCATGTAACTCTTAAATGACGTTTAAAGTGTTTAAATGGATTTTTGTTTGTTTTTTTATAATTCAACCCTAAAAATACAGGAAGCATTTTCGCATTAATCTCTCAATTATTTTTAGGTTTTATGCAAAAACCTAGCTGCACTCGTTACTCAAAAGGGCAGGGAAATTCTAATGAACACTAAAGATTTGGTAGAAAAAATGGCTTTTGAAGTTGTGTATGGAGATACTGATAGTATAATGATCAATACAAATATGCTAGAATTTGATCAAGTACTTAAAATAGGAATGAAAATTAAACAGGAAGTAAATAAACTATATAAAATGATTGAACTTGATATTGATGGAATTTTTAAATATCTGCTGCTTTTAAAAAAGAAGAAATATGCTGCCGTTACAATTACCAGGACAAAAGATGGAAAATTAAAAGAAGAAAAAGAATATAAAGGTCTTGACATAGTAAGAAGAGACTGGTCTCGATTAGCTTCTGAGGCAGGAAAATTTGTTTTAGAACATATCCTCAGTGATCAGTCACAAGATGATAGACTTAGTAATATTCAAAACTATTTAGTAAAATTGCAAGAGGATTTAAAGGAAAATAAAGTGCCTTTGCCATTACTTATAATAACAAAACAACTAACGAAAGATCCGAACATGTATCCAAATAAAGATTCTCTACCACACGTACAAGTTGCATTAAGGTAATATGTGTTATTTATAAATAGATCTGTGCATTATAGTAGGGGAGGCCACGATGCTAAAAGGTGATTTACTCGAGCGTCATAGAGACCTATTGGGTTGCAAAGCTTAGATGATTAGAAGAAAAAATGTTATATAATGTATACCTTTAGATTGGTGGGGGAAGCGGCTATAGATTTTTAAATATGTCAAAAAATGACTGTTATTATTTTGGCTTGTGGAAATCGTTCGGATCGTATAGGACTATAGATTATTATATCCTTAAATTATTTGCTTCAAAATAAAAAATAGCCATACTCGAAAATGTCAAAATGACGTTTCTATTTTAACAACTTTGTATCCCTCTGGTTTCTTTACGTCACTTTCAAATTGTAAGATTAGTGGAATATACACTGTTAAGCATTAAATTGACTTACCCTATCCTAATCTGATGCGCTCGAAAATTTCTGATGGATATATTTTTGTTTTTTACAATCGGCCTTGTATACGGGGCTCATTTTTGGTCTAGGTACTTAACCGGGTACAAGGTATCCACCGGTATATTAATCTGCCGCGCCGTTGTAAATCCCCTCTTGGGCTCCCCTACCATTAGTCTAAAGTTTCAAAACGTGTTTAGTATACAGGGTGTTAAAACTCTATTTATACACGAAATAACTTTGCTCCTGGGGGCCTTTTAAGTCTTACGTAAGCAGATTTATTACAATTATTAACCCCCTCTACCCATGTCATCAAAAGTAAGCAAAGTTTACCCCCTCCTATGCTTACATAAACATTTTTATATACATTTTTCTTTTAATGTATTTTGTCTTTTTATTGTTTCGTAAGCACCAGTTATAATTCTAGAAATAGGAAAATAGGCTTAGGATAGAGGACTTTAACGAACAAAAATATTCATTTAAACAAACTTTACTTACCGTATTCAACATAGAGCAATGTACAAATATTACAATGTTAACAAACGTTCTTAAAATTTTTGGTTTGTTTATTAATGTTTACATCAAGCCATTCAAATACAGAAATACAAAAAAATAATAAAGTTTATTATTGTGACCAGTCGACAGAGTCAATCATAAGAAATAGGTATATCTTATGAAGTCTAGTGTTTCCATCTCGCAGAGTAAAGATCCGTGGAGATGCCTTGAGCAATCGCTGGCAAAACGTTGATAAACGATTTTAATTTAACCCTGTCCAAAAAAATGGATTTAACATTCACCTTATAAAAAAAAATCATAGTAGATTGGATTTAGTCTTAGTCACTAATTGCAATTATTCTTCAATTTTCTTGGAAACAATATAAAATTTCTTGTAGGACTTTGCTTGTAATTTAAATTTAAGTTACACTTTGTTCCCTAATTACATTTTGTACTTGTATTTGCATAAGATTTTTAATACTTTCAAAAAATCTTTGGTTAACTTGGATTTATCTATTTAAACCTACATTTCGACATTTTACGTGGTAATTACCATACTCGATTCTAAGCGAGTACCTAAATGTATTTATTATTTGTGGAAATCGCCGAAAATGTCTATTGTTTTGAAGCATGGGCGTAGTCAGGAGTACTCAGCCGCTTAACCGCTGGCTAAGTGAAGTGTCAAAACTATTCATATAAAACAATTTTGACACTCTGCTTACCCAGCAGCACTCTTGAATGTGCCCCATTGTGTGGGTGGGTTGCCATATGTGTCAACCAGTAAAAGTTGCTGCTGACGTAATCCCAATCTAGACCCCCCTCATGTCATCAAAAATAGGCAAAACAAGACCCCCATTTAGTGCTTACATAATACTTAAACGGCCCCCTGTACACCATACAAAATGAAACTTTAAAAAAAGTCTGTTTGGATACACATATTTTATTGACAGTCTTAGTAAATATACAAGGTGTCTTAAAAACAGCATTTTATAACCATTTTAAATAATAGACTCTCTTGGGGAGGATTTTGAAGATACGAGGTTTGTGAATTAGGGTAATGTATTGGTAGTACCTAAAATAAAAGGTATTATATAGTATACATATTATTTGTCGCTCCGTCAATGACAAAACTATTTTTAAATAATTGGAACTTAAATATTGTTTTCCTTCTTCACTTTTTACCATTAATAAGGACATTGACATACTATTGATATCTCAAAAAACAGCAATTATTGACGTCTAGTGTATTTGATGTAGAATTCAATATAGAGTCAAAATTTGTGCAGTGGGTTCTATTTAAAACACATACTTGACAATGAAAATGTTTGACACCTTATATGTTTATCAATACTGTCAATTAAATTAAAGTG